>BQNB010103471.1:0-24029 GCA_026074375.1 Tanacetum coccineum | reverse complement strand
ATGACAGTTAATGTCGGTTAAAGGTAGTTAAAATCGGTTAAAACCAAACAGTCACAACCTTTCACCAACAGACAACCTTGGGTTTTGACCCCGCCCCCTTGACCCCGCAAGGGGGCGCGGCCCCTTTGACCCCCACATTTTCTGTCGTGGTCGAGTTCATATTAGCTCAACGAGTGTGCACTCCACACTTCCCTAACTCGTATCCGAGCCGAATATGAAATCTCATTCGTCTCTAGTAAATCACAATTACCTAAAATAGTTAATGACACAAAAATCACCAACAAACATTACACAAAACTTAAGGGCGTGTTATTATCATATGACTGTAGAGTAGAGGTGGCAAATGGGTCGGTTCGGGTCGGTTCTGGTCATGGGTCAAATGGGTTTTGGGTCGAACGGGTCATGGGTCAAATGGGTCATGGGTCGAACGGGGCGGGTCGGGTCGACCCACTAAATTATGATGTTTTCATACATTTTTGAACGTTTTATACATTTCGTTATTTTTTTGCGTTTTCGTTGGTTTTTTCCCTTTTTTTACGTTTTCGTCCGATTTCTTACGTTTTCATCCGTTTTTTACATTTTGTCTGATTTCTTTCGTTTTCGTCCAATTTTTTACGTTTTTTACGCTTTCGTCCGATTTCTTAAGTTTTCGTCTGTTTTGTACGTTTTCGCCTGTTTTTTTACGTTTTCGTCAGTTTTCTTACGTTTTCGTCTGTTTTTTACGCTTTCGTCTGATTTCTTAAATTTTCGTCCAATTTCTTACGTTTTTGTCTGATTTCTTACGTTTTCTTCCGTTTTATATGTTTTCGTCCGATTTCTTACGTTTTCGTTCGTTTTCTCGCGTTTTCATTCGTTTTTTTACGTTTTCGCCCTTTTTTTTACGTTTTCGTCAGATTTCTTACGTTTTCATCTGTTTTTTACATTTTCGTCTATTTTTTACGTTTTTGTCAGATTTCTTACGTTTTTGTCCGATTTCTTACGTTTTCGTCCGTTTTTTACGTTTTCGTCAGATTTTTTACGTTTTCGTCCGGTTTCTTACATTTTCGTCCTTTTTTACATTTTCCTCCGTTTTTTACGTTTTCGTCTGATTTTTTAAGTTTTCGTCCGATTTCTTAAGTTTCTGTCCGTTTTTTACGTTTTCGCCCGTCTTCTTATGTTTTCGTCTGTTTTTTACGTTTTCGTCCGATTTCTTACGTTTTCGTCCGATTTCTTACGTTTTCGTCCGATTTCTTACGTTTTTGTTTTCTTCCATTTCGGACGTTTCTTTTTGTTTTTTGACCACTTTCTTCATTTTTTTTACGTTTTATACGTCTTTATTTGTTTTCAAAAAAGACAAAAACGAACGAAAACTTAAGAAAACAGACGAGAACGTACGTAAACGAACGAAAACGGACGTAAATGTAAACAAATGGACGAAAACGTAAGAAATTGAACGAATGTAAAAAACGGACGAAAACATAAGAAATATGATGAAAACGTAGAAAAACAGACGAAAACGTAAAAAATAGGGCGAAAACGTATGAAATCGGATGAAAACGTAAAAAAATAGACGAAATCGTAAGAAATCAGACGAAAATGTAAAAAAACAGACGAATACGTAAAAACAGACAAAAACATAAGAAATCAGACGAAAACGTAAGAAAACATACGAAAACGTAAGAAATCGGACGAAAACGTAAAAAAAAGACGAAAACATAAGTAATCGAACGAAAACGTAAGAAAACAGATGAAAACGTAAGAAATCGGACAAAAATGTAAAAAAACAGACGAAAACGTAAGTAATCGGACGAAAACGTAAAAAAACAGACGAAAACGTAAGAAACAGACGAAAACGTAAGAAATCAAAAGATAACGTAAAAAAACATACGAAAACGTGAGTAATCGGACGAAAACGTAAGAAAACAGATGAAAACGTAAGAAATCGGACGAAAACGTAAAAAAATAGACGAAAACGTAAGTAATCGGACAAAAACGTAAAAAAGAGCGAAAACGTAAGAAATATGACGAAAACGTAAGAAATCGGACGAAAACATAAAAAAAAGACGAAAACGTAAGAAAACAGACGAAAACGTAAGAAATCGGACGAAAACGTAAAAATTAAGACAAAAACGTAAGTAATCGGACGAAAACGTAAAAAAATGGGCGAAAACGTAAGAAATATGACGAAAACGTAAAAAAACAGACGAAAACGTAAGAAATCGGGCGAAAACGTAAGAAATCTGACGAAAACGTAAAAAAACTGACGAAAACGTAAGAAATCGGACGAAAACGTAAAAAAACAAACGAATACGTAAAAAACATACGAAAACGTAAGAAATCGGACGAAAACGTAAAAAAATAGACGAAAACGTAAGAAATCGGACGAAAACATAAAAAAAACAGACGAAAACGTAAGAAATCCGACGAAAACGTAAAAAAACAGACGAAAACGTAAGTAATCGGACGAAAACGTAAAAAAAGGGCGAAAACGTAAAAAAAGGGCGAAAACGTAAGAAATATGACGAAAACGTAAAAAAACGGATGAAAACGTAAAAAACGGACAAAATCGTAAGAATTTGACGAAAACGTAAGAAATATGACGAAAACGTAAGAAATTTGACGAAAACGTAAAATAACGGACGAAAACGTAAGAATTTGACGAAAACGTAAAAAAATGGACGAAAACGTTCAAAAAAAGTATAAATGTAAAAAAAAGTTATCATTAGGGTATATCACTTTTTAAGAAGTTGTAACTAATTAGGTTAAAGTTTAACAGGGTCGACCCATTCGACCCATTTCTATGACCCATTGAACCCATTCATTTAATTTAAAAGTATGTTTAAAAGCCTATTGGACCCAAACTTCATTCAACTTACAGAACCAAATGACCCAAATATTTAAAAAAATTACCCAATTAAACCTATTTTTTTATTTTTGGGTCAAGATTGCCAACTCTGCTGCAGAGCGCATTGTGCCAAATGTACACCTAAAATGTTCCAAGTTTAATAGTAGTAGCCATTTTTTATTAATCTGTTTTGACATCAGATGCTGTTCTAAGATCTAATGTTTATTTACATTTGTTTTCTGATATAAATCTTATCAAATACTGTATATAGTCGGCAATTAGCTGAAAAAATTAATATCGGCTCGCTTTTAAAGTTATGAGAGGACGATCCGACTATATGCAAGTAGATTGCCAAACTTTAAGTCGTCAAGCGAGAGCTAAATTCCACCTAAAACGACATTGATGAAAAGAGAAGTCCTAGTCTGACTTTAACTCTTTATCGTACCATTATGCTTAACTATTAACAAGATTTACCAAACATAACTAGCTAGCATGCAAAATGTGTAATAAATAAATAGGTCGAAATAGTCATTAGAAAAGTCGACAGGATTAGGTATGTTGTTGTTGCACTTGAAGACCTAGAATTTGGTGAATGTTTGGGTGATTTTAATGCAACATTTATATTATTTGAAAGGCAATGTAACAGTTAGTACCTGAGTGACTATACATCATCTGTTTCTACGATAATGTTTTATGGTACTTGGTTGAAAGAGCGTTACAAGGGTTACAAACTTACAATACAGGAAAAACGCTAAATATTGGATAAAAATGTTTAATGTTGTTAGGAATTAGACCCTTTGGCGGGCTTTCAATAGAAGTATATTACTTCATATTGGGAACGCCAAAGGGCCCAGATCGATGTGTGCACTAGTGCATCAGAGATCAGACAGAGGGAAACGGGCAGATTGATGCATACATATATTGCTAGACAAATTGCCATAAGAGTTTAGCTAACAACCCAAGGTAAATATAATCAAAGATGGTGCACGTAAGTACGTATAATAAGTGAGATGGTTCTTGTAGACTCAAATTTGTTGGACATTTTTTTTATGAAGTTAATTATGAACATACCGATTTTGAACAAAAATCAGAAACCTCCAGGGAGGTGGATGCTCTTCAAAAGAACGAGTGCGTAATGCAATTACAAAGACAAAAAGATGTTTACATTCACCTTGTTTTCTTGAACTGTTGAGCTATCATCATCTTCGGCTAAGATTTTTTCCCTTGCTTCTGTGGAGTTGTAACGTCGATCCCCGAAAAAGGAAGCAGATGACGAATGGCATGAAAACGAATATGGGAATCCAAAAGTACCTTTTCTATTAGTACCACAATCCTTGTTACTCTTTATACTTGAATTACAATGAAGAAATGAAGCCAATGAAGATGTAGCAGTTGTTTGATAAGGGCATGATGTTTGGTTATTAGATATGATTGTCTTTAGAAAGCTGCCACCACCTCTTCTTGTTCTTGTAAACCAGAATGAGATGGTCATTTTATTTTGTGTGTGTGAGAGAAAGGAACCAAACCCGTATGCATGTATATATATATATATATATATATATATATATATATATAAAGGTTAAAATAAAAAGACAAATATTCGTGAGAATGATAAAAAGAAATTTTTTTTTTTAAAAGTTCTCTAATAAAATTTCCAAAAAATTCCATAAATCAGGTATATTTGGTAGTCATAAACTTTTGTAAAAGAAGTTTTTTTCTAATTTTGAGTGTTTTTTATATACGTTTTTTTTATGCGCAAAAAAAATATATTTTGATGCACAAAAAAAATTTTTGAAGCACAAATTTTTCCGACTTGATATAGATTTGATGCCGCAATAAAATTTTTGATGCAAAAATTCAAAAGACTGTTGGGCTACAAAAACGAAATTTTTGGGATGCACAAAAAACCGATTATATTCACAAGACGTTTTTTCATTATTTTTTTTTTTTTTTTTTTTTTTTCGGCAAAACATTCACTTTTTTGAAAAACTTATTTACAACTTTTCATGCACCAACATACACTATCTTGTGAAAATTTATTCAGATTTTTTGAGAACTTTTTTAAAAAAAATTAAATCCCCTTTTTTATCCTTCTCACGATATTGTCTTTTTATTTCTGATCTTTATCTATATATATATATATATATATATATAATATATATATAAGAAGTTTAAAATAAAAAGACAAATATCCGTAGAAGGATAAAAAAGATGTAAATTTTTTTTTTTAAAAGTTCTCAAAAAATTCCATTAAATCAGGTATGTTGGTGCATAAAACTTTTGTAAAAGAAGTTTTTCTAATTTTGAGTTTTTATACGTTTTTTTAATGCACAAAAAAAATAAATTTGATGCACAAAATTTTCAATTTGTTATAGTTTGATGCGCAATAAAATTTTGATGCAAAAAGTCAAAAGAAGTTGGGTACAAAAACGAATTTTTGATGCACAAAAAAGCGATTTAATGCACAAACGTTTTCTTTTATAATTTTTTTTCGGCAAAACTATCCACTTTTAGAAAAACTTCTTTCACAACTTTTTCATGCATCAACATGCACGATGTTGTGGAATTTTTTAAGAATTATCCTTCTCACGAATATTTGTCTTTTTATTTGATCTTTATCATATATATATATATATATATATATATCTTCTTCACTAAACCGCTTTTTTAAAATTAGTAGAATTTTTAGATTCTAAAAATTAACAATATTTTACGATTTCGTTGC
This sequence comes from Tanacetum coccineum, assembly GCA_026074375.1. Classification (NCBI taxonomy): domain Eukaryota; kingdom Viridiplantae; phylum Streptophyta; class Magnoliopsida; order Asterales; family Asteraceae; genus Tanacetum; species Tanacetum coccineum. Next base: position 18,480 of record BQNB010103471.1, on the reverse strand, counting down.
TTTAATTACGAGGGAGTATTAGACGATAAATATGTATCAAGTCCGATCATGTTTGGCTAAATTAGAGTTTCATCCTATGTACTCTCTATATATACATTTGTGGGAAAACGGGCGGGTCGGGCCACGGGCAAACGGTCTCCGGCTTAAACGAGCACGGCCCAAACAGACTTATGTTATAGGAATCGCTTTAGAGAAAACCCAAAATCACAAAAAAAAATCCTCAAACCTAGCACCTCATATATAGTAGATATATATATTTAAAAAAAAAATCCACATACTTGTCGTTAAGAAATCCAGAATTCCTTTTAGGATGTCTAACAAGAAAGGAATAAGCGGGGCCAACCAGCAACTTAAATCTTCAACCATATGAACTTGATTTTGGGACAGGAAAGAAAATAGTACGTGGTCCTGAGACTCGTCATCTAAACAACAGAATAAGGATGATATCCAAGGAAAATGAATATCACATTATTCACGTTGCATGCATCAGATGAGATCTAGTTACTTGGGAGATAATAATCTAATGCAACGTTAAGAAATCGATAACGTCAACTGTAGTTAACAAGCTACTGATATACATGTCAAAACCGAAAATGCAATTCAATATAGAAAACCAGTCCCCAAAGCCTAAAAAATTCTAAATTATACAAAATAAATGCATATTGCAAACAACTGCACACATTATCGCTCAGTACTCAAAATGACCTATAATTAGGTTTTTAAGTTGTCGGTTTGGCTTTCGCAAAATCTACAAGATCTTGAAACAAAAGGTCCTCAGCTGGTTTCTCTTTCTTGGCAGAAGCAAGAGAAAGGTCACGAGTCTGATCTACCAACCCATCATACTATGAACCAGAGCTGGAATATAAAGGCGCAGACAGGGTAACTTGTGTTTGCTGGTTGTTGGCCGAGTGAGGTTCTTCATAAGTAGGCTGATCAGCAAATCTGACTCGAGCTGTCTTTGCTATGGATGGTCTACTTGAATCTGTTTTGGTATTGGAATTGTATACTCCACCGCTTAGGTAGTCAATGGTTAAGCTTGAGTTCGCGTAGATAGGATTAGTTGTTGAGGGTGGATGAGAGGCGAGTGGGCTAACAAGCACTGATTCACCCTTATCATTATTGTTACGTGCATGTAGTGTGTCCCTTGATGATCTGAAACAACAGTCAACATGTTACAGACTCTCTAATAATGGTAGGACGACAACATGAAATGGCTATTAATGTTTTTACAATCGGGCAAAGACTAATTTCACAAAGATTCATGACGACTAACTAGACGTAGAAGGAAATATCGTTTATGCTAAGATCGTATTTTAGACAGTGCTAGTAAAATGGGTCAAATTAATGAAAATTCGGCTAAATAAGGAATGGGTCAAACAGGACAGAAGTGGTACACTGCTACATTACATTATCAGAGTCTTTATAACTTCCCAAATTATCGTATTCAAGAAAATAGATTATTCAAAATATTATACTGTAGTTCGTATAATCGTTGCTAAATGTTGATAAGTTACAAACCTGGGCGCTAATTGTGCAAAATTATCTTCGGATTCATCATCCTCATAAGTTGCGTTTACAAGAGGTGCAACTGAATTATCCCAAGCTCCAAGCTCGTTGGGAACTCCGGTTGCAATGTCATCATGAGGACCAAGAACACGCATCAAAGTATCATTCAAGGCCAAGCCCTTACTTAGAAGCACCTCGTCTCTGTTAGAATTAATGGGCAAGATTTTGTTAGAACTAAACTACATATTTATAGATGGTACAATGAAATTCTAAATTTCCAAAATCAATATTATACAGCTTAAGGTATGTGCTTACGAGGTACTATTAATGAGGGTCGCTACACGATTTTGGTAAGAACGACACTGGCTTACAAGGTCAACGATCAATTCTTCCTTTACTGCCTGAGACGAGATAAGGATTAAGATTATGTATACAGGTTAAAAGTAATAATAGTAAAACTTTAACATTAATGATTTAGTTAATTGTTACCGTTTTGTTGTTAGGATCTAACGCGCTAAGCATATCCATCAACACATCAACTGTTCCTTCTGCATTCACAATTTCCGACATGCTGCAGTCACCAAAGTATCCATTATTAGACCATGACTTAGTCTCACGAGAAAGCTAATATAATAAAAGACTACAGATACGTAAGTAAGCAATACCTAAGTCCAGAAGCATCAGTTTGAAGGCAGGCCTGAATAGCTGATTCTTGATAAGCTGAAATAGGTTGAAAAAGGGGGTGCGTTTGTGGAGGTGTAAACAGTGGCACACTATTCTCTACTCTGGGTGGAAATTCTACTCCAGCAGACTAGTGGTTTATCAAATAGAAAAACGTTAAGTTAAAATTACAACAGTCTGCACATAGGTTCTCAACATGGCAACTTGACTGTGATCATGAATTAATAAGTTTAGCTAGTAGACTTTGAAAACTGTTAGGCCCGTGTCAGCCAAGACTTATGACACTTGGCTCTTAAATATGTACACATATAAGAATTTTTCGGCTCATTTTATTCAAATTATGCGTTTGGGTATATGCTATTGTTGTTTATGTATGGGAGGTGAATCACCACAAGAGACAATTCCCTAATTTTATTTCTTGAAATGTTCATATAGCTACCAACATAATAATACGAGTATATCTTAGTAACAGCGAAAAGCTAATCGTGCAATACTCTCACTTTACAAGCGAAAAGTCTTGGTTTACTTGATCCTTGTCCCACAAGAAGTGTGAAGAATAAAAGAGTAGTAGTTCAGAAAATAACAATCAAGTGCTACTACCATAGTCAAGCTAACAAAGAGTAGAGTATTACAATATACTATCCTTGAAAACAAAACACAAGTATCTAACAACTATCATATGAAAACAGAAGTCAATTTTCAAAAATTACTTTCACTCTAATGTCAAAACTCAATTTCTTCAGTATATATGGCTAGATTGAAGAAGTGCAAGATAAAGTCATATTCCCATATATCTGATAGCTCAATAAACTTTGATCTTCTTCTAGTTGACTTCCTTCAAATAATATCATAAAATCTTCATCTTTTGGTAACAGTGCATGGTAGTCTTGCATGATAATTTTCTTTACATTTTCGACCCTTTCATTTGGTGTGATCCATATCTCTTCAGTAGCTAGCACCATTATCAAACTGTATGTATAACCTCATTAAGGCAAAATCAACATAAATTGTAGACCCATTATCAATATTGTAGTCTGCTAATGTAAGGTCATCTCCTTCCAGTTGCCTCATGGGTAAAAAAAGAGTTTGGCATCTTTTTGGTATCCCTCTCTGCTGCTGGATAACACTCTTTAGATCACCAACTGTGTTGCTTCGGTCCATTTCACATTCAAGTATTTCATCGTCCCCTGTGGCCAAAAGATTTACATCTATCAACATCATACCTTCTTTTACCGACGGGTCAACTAGCGAAACGACAGAATGTTTATTTATGTAATAGCTTGCTAAGGATCGATGCTCATGAACCAATGGCAATCCATTGTACACCAGTAGTATTGCCATATTGTGTGCACTGACTTCTCCAATCTGTTGGATAGCTGCTTTTAAGGTCATAACATCTACATCCTGGATCCCAACTGAGAAACGGTAAACGTCTCCTCTACCTGTTCTTATTATAAGATCTGTTGACTCTTCAAATTTATGATCTCTCGGGTATTCATAGAACACATCCACAAATGACCCGTGATGACACAACCCACATTCAGCTAATGACAAATTTGAATCTTCAACAAGAACCCCAAAAACGTATATCATTTGTGTTCTGGGTGGCATACCTGTTGAAACATCAATCTCCCTTCTTAAATCACCAATGGTATCTGTTATTGAAACAAACTGGTGAAAGATTTCTCCATCTCTGTGGTTAATAATGTCAAGCTTGAAGCGTGTATGTGAGGTCCACAGGATGAACGATCCATCGCTTAGGCCAGCTTCACTTATTGTTTCATAATCATTCAACTTTCGCCCACTCATCGACATAAAATTTAGCTTTAGTGCATCAGTTCTAATTTCTTCTAAGAACTGCACACGTAGCTTTAGTTCAAAGATGGTTTCGTTTGGTTGATCAATTACTTGCTCAACCTGTTTTCCAGTGACTCCATTCATGAAAATGACCTTCATTATGTATATATCTACAATAACGTACACTAGAAAACATAAATTGTATGTATGATGACACATACACAACAGTACTAGAAAACTTGAAGCAAAAGCTAAAAATACAACAGTTTAACTAGCATGCATATTTAAGAAAACACTACACTCGATCAACACACAATCTCAGCTTCAAATTTAAGAAAACACTACACTCGATCACTACATGTACATCCGAACCCCCCAATTGGAACCCTTATACTTAATGAGCTTTACCGAAAGGGCTAATTGTGTACGTAATCTTTCAAAGATTCAATAATATGATTAATTAAAATTCGATCAATATAGTAGTTTTTGACTAGAGTCTTTCCAATTTCAATGCATGTATGGAAACAAAACAATATGTATCATCATCAGATGCATTAAACAACGCAATATCCACTTAAAAATTTCTACTGTATATATAAAAATTAGGTCAAATTGATTAACATGAAATTAATTACTAGTAGATTAGATTTAAACATTCATCAATCAATCAATCGGCTTAACATAAAAGTTTCCAAATATAACGCTTTCATTCAATTCAACACAATCTCAACTTACTTACTAGTACTAAATAAACAACACACCATACATAATCTATCTCAAATAACAACATAATCTTAACATAAGTTTTCAAATGCATTCATTCAACGCAATCTCAACTTACTAATTATAAACACACCATAATCTCAAATAACAACATAAGATCAACATTAAAAAATCTTGATACACAGATTCATAAAATTGGGTTTATCGTACGTACGTGGAGTTAATATGCATGTAAATGAGAATCATTAAATATAGAATAATAAGTGAAAAATATTGATTGATGGTGATGAGGAACATACCTTTACGTCAGGTGATGATTAAGTTGTCACTTTGCAATAGAGACTGTAAGAAAGGGTTTAGTGATATAATGTAAGAAAGGGTTTAGTGATATAATTTGTATTGATACAATATATAGGAGTGTACGGACTATTCTAGAATACGGGCTTGAGCCCAATACATAATGACCATTAATTTGACTGACATAAATAACTTTGAATGACATAAATAACTTTGAATGTCATAAATAACTTTGACTAATCATATATAATTGACTTTGACTAATCATGGACTAACAGAGACAAGAGAGAAAATAGGGTTTCGTTCTTTTTTTCTAATATTCTTTCTGTCTTGGTCCGTTTGAGTTTAAATAGGGAGTAAATTCAAGTCGGTTTGTTAGGGGTCCTGTCAGAGTTCTCTTGTTTCATATCGATTTATTTAAGTCTTGGCATTCACGTTTAGTCCATATATCGATATTTAAAAAAATAAAAAACATTGATTATTATTGAAAGGTTAAAATTTCTTTTTTCCTTTTATAAAAGCTAATACTATGCATTTTTTTTAACTGTGTCTTTTTTGTGTGTTCACGATAATTTTAGAATCGATTTTCGATCCGGTCCAGTCTTGGTCAGTTCGAGATCGGCCCTAATGTGGGTCCTTCACATGGCTATAAAGTTTACTGATATGAATTATTTTTGCAATCCAGAAAGTTTTTTTTTTTTTACAAAATATGACTACCAGATCCTAAAATATTGTTTTTTGATAAAAATAATTGTTTTGCGATTCGAAAAAAAACTAGCGTCACAGCTTGTTGGTCGTTTGTCTTTCACTACTATGTGAATCTTATTTTAATGGAACAAAAGCAATATGAAGTAACAAATACCAATGTTTTAAAACTTGATTTTATAATTGACCAAGATAAGCCGCCGATCACGAATTTTCATGATTGTTAGGAAGCCTTAATTGTACAAAATGAGAGTGGTTTGGTTGTCTGAATGCATATAAAGAGCATGTTGTATACGTGTTCACAATAATTCTAAAACGAAAAAAGTATATAAGCATGTCGTAAGATAACGGGGTGAGTGTGAGTCAGTGGAAGTGAGAGAAGAGAGAAAGTTGATGTGGATGGTGAATTGAAGCACATCACCACTCCCTGTAGCCTAAGACGACCTAAAAAGCCATTTGTATATCTTTATGTTTTTGGGTTTTTTATTTCTTTTATTTTTATAATTTTGTTTATATTTCAAAAATGTGAAACGAAAAGTGCAAAAAAATATAAAGTTTAACAAGTTAAAAATATTAAATTGATAAAACTATAAAACAAAATCTGATAAAAAAAACTATGTGTAAGGAAAAAAAAAGTGTAAACTATGTTGTATCGTTTGCCTAATTAGGATGGGACACGTGATGGAGTAGGGCGCGTGAGTTGTCTCATAGTGTAACACTGCTACAAAAAATCACATAAACATCCCCTAATAGAAACCGGTTCTATAATAACCAGTCCATATGATAAGAAGTAGCGGGAAAGACACCGGTATTAATACAAAAAACCAGTCTCTATAATAAAAAATAAAGAAAGACCGGTTCTTTTAAAGACACCCGGTTTCAAAACATACGCAAAGACATCGGTTTTCTTAAGAAAACCGATTTGTATTTTATTCCACATATAGACAATGGTTATTTAAGAAAAAACCGGTCTTCACGACCCTTTTTAAAAAGAAATTACTTAACATGTCACATCTTAATTTTTCGCATTATGAGATTTATACAATGTGACTTTTTGAGATTTTAACTAGTGTAATAAATAATGTGATTATGATGGTACATATTTTGGCTTGACCTGACCTGATTTGACCCGACCCTATTTGGCTTGAACCCGACTAACCCGAGTTGAAATAGGGTCGGATCTGGTAAACTATTTTTAACCGAGACACGAATTGGACCCGACTCGTTTGACCCGAACCCGACCAACCCGACCCGATTAACATCCCTACCCACAACGAATCCATTCACAGGCGTACCTTATTTTCGAATAAATAGTTGTTTACTTGAGTAAAAGCTAAAACACATCATAGAAAAATAAACTAAAACCACAATAATTGCTCAAGAAAACTTAGAGATAACATATTTTGTGTAAGATCCGTTGTTTTAATGTTTCGTATCTTTTTGCTTTTTCTATAACCTATTAAGTTTTTAGACTTTAGATATGATTAAAAGTATAAGGACCATAACTGTATAATTAATTCAGAATTAGTAGAGATGTTGGGGTGTGTTATACATATATCCCCAAGCTTGGTTATATATATACTTTATCACTAATAAACAAATCAATTTAGTTGAAGCAAAAAAAGGATTAGAGAACAGCAGGCTAGCAGCGACTCCAGCATAAGGTGAAAAAGTTTGTTGATCATTGTTTACGGTAAGTGTTTTCTTAGTTCTACACTGATATTCGTTTAGATGTGGAGGTGTTTAGAAAACTCAGCATTGGTGTTGACCGTGCTGCAAACATGTTTTTTGGGCTGTCATGTTTTTCCAGTTCTCTATATACATTTTTAGTTGGAATATCTTAAGAAAAAAGAACAAAAATAGAGATGAATGCACAGGTTAAATCTCATATTTAAGGAGTCCTTTAAAAGAGGCCAATAAATAAAATGGATAATTCAATATTAAACATATGCAAAGTCATTATTCACATCAGAAAAGTAGCATTGAATTTACAATCCAAATCCATTCAAAACATTCAAGATAATATTTACTAAACAAAACCAGTTAATCACCTGAAGCTGCCCAGCCTCCTCTGGACGGTCTGGAGCATCACCACCACCATAGGTATTGCTTGAATCCTATCAGGAAGTGCCTGAACCAAATCATTACGAGCTGCAAACTCTTGCTTGAATCCTATCACGAAGTGCCTAAACCAAATCATTACCTGTTACGGAATTGATGTTTTAAACTTGGTTCAACACAAATCAAACATAATTATCTTGTAATCTAACTATTCAAATAATGATAATATCCAGTTACCGAGGGGATGTGGAGTATTAAACTTCTTATAATCGAGTTAATTTTGTTCATCTTTCGTTGCCATTCCCTCTCTTGAGCTTCTTCACGAGCAACATGTCGATTACAACCTTTTCCCTACCTCTGCTCCTTCTTGTGCATTAATAGTAGCCATGATTCCTACATAACTTGTCACAGTTAATAAAAATTAGCGGAAAGAATTCACATATAAGCATAACATGTAACAATCAGAAGAAAAAAATCAGTTACATATAAAGAGAAACAACATATTGATTCACTCTTGTTACTCTACAAAACAAACAATTTCAATTACGATAAGTACATCCAACTAGCACTTGCAGGTTTTAGATAACTCAAGATTTATGATGGCATTGTATTGTAAGTGAATACTTTTGCTTATGCTATCTCAAATACTTGGCTTTCCAGAAGAAGAACGTCATATTCCACTTTCTTCTTCCTCGTCCCCCTTTCCCATTGTCATATATAACAAAAAATCAGATTTAAAACTGTACATCTTTATATGAAACAAGAATATCCTGGTGGATACATACTTCCTTATTATAATATGACCCTTTGAGATACATGTATTTTCTTCCCAATGAGCAATGAGGATCCTAGTCAGAAATGGTTTTGTACTCTTCTTCAGCTTTTCTTCTCAATCTGGTGAAACTTTACCTGAAGTTAAAGCTCGTTCACGCGCAATATGTGCCAATTAATATGCATTCCTAACAACTCCATATATAATATATTAGACAATCCATTAAATGAAAACATTAAAGCATATATGAAACAAAAATTACAGATTATACAATAGTTTATTTACTATGTTACTGGTAGCCGATAAATAACTGAAATTCTAGATTTAACAGTATGTAGTAGTGATCCTATCAGATGCTCATAGCCATTTCTTGACTGCATCAGAAATAAAATAATCGAGCTACAACTTTGCCTTACCACATTATTGATCTCAAAATCACCCTCTACACGTTGAATACACTTTTATCGACATAAGAGTTAGGACTTGATCTCAAAATCTATCGACTGATCAGGTACATTGATATTCATGTAACACAAACCAACACTCTCCCATTAAGATACCCTTTTTAACTCAATTTTGTTACAACTTAGTTAACCACTATCATTTTCTGTCAAATTAGCGAATGATGGAATAACTTATTCAAGTCCTTATCAGTTCTACAACAATAGATCTTTTTAACCATCAACTTATAAATGGCTTCATTTGGGATATGTTTAATCTCAAAAATATTGAAAGAGTCAAAGAGCCACGTCAAAATGTTAAGCTACAAAAAGTACAAATGAGTGCTTGCTGGTCAAAGAATTAAACAACGCATTCAGTCCCAAAACAACCCATTTTAACGGGACCCAAACCCAAAAAGGGTAACCCGCCCATAGGGACCTCCATCGGCCTGTCCCATAGCCAACATATGGAGAAGGTGAAGCGAGCTAACGGCAAAAAAGAGACATGAACCAGGATTTGAGCCAGCCCAAATAAGAAACACCGAGAAACTTAAAATTATCAACAAACATATACCTCTCTCGTCGTAACAGACTATCAAGTTAGCTTTTTGAACTATGACACCCACACTATCTACCATCACTTGTGCAGGGTTAAGTCAGCTTGTGCAACAGCCTGAAGTGCATCCCATATTTCTGATAAGCACACCAAGTTACCATTCACAATTATCATCATTATCATATATTTACATAAACATCAGTTTGTTCTTCATTATAATTGAAAATCTCAATATGGTTTTAGGGCATCTCAAATGCAAGCTTGATGCACGACTTTTTTTTGAGAGAAAAAGTCTTTCAACAGATTTATAGCATTAAAGCACAAACAAAGCTTTACAAATAAATATGTATATATTAGAAGGACTAAAAAACCTTTACAAAGACTATCTTCCTTCTTCAGCTTGAAAGACATCTACCAAATAAATATGATCAAAGTTTCACCGTTAAAATGGGACACGTGATGCGTAAGGCACGTGATGCGTAAGGCGCGTGGCCAATTTCGCTGACCAAAAACAAACGTTCTATAACACCTTTACCGGCCATATTCAAATTAATCTAGGGTTTATCGGTTTCCACACCATCATTCTAGTAAGTACACACCATCAACTGACTTTTTTTCATCTTGTTAAATGTGTTTCTTATTATTTTACTAGTTATAATAGCTATAAAAATAAAAATATGTAAAAAGTTGTGAAAATTTTTGGGTAACAACGAAAGTAAAGTATTTTTGTCATAACTTGTCTTTATTTCTTTCCCACAGATATTTGCTTCACTCTCTCCTATCTTCTCAAATAACCACCGGAACCAGTATCCGGCCACCGTGATAATGCATTTCGGCCACAGTTGGTTTAACACACACCTAACAAGTACAACCCAATGTCAACCAACCACTCACCACCTTCAGCCGACAGACGGTCGGTCCACAATCTTCAGCTGTCAGCCAACCACCTCCGTGCTGGCTGCTACGACCTCTTTAACCAACAACCCACCACCTCCGGCCGACGGTCTTGTTTGTTGTAAACTGTAAATTCGACGTGGTTTATGGTTCTCAGCTGCCGATCTAGTCGATCCAGTTAAGGTGAAAGTATATCGAGTATTATGACTATTTTCAGATTATTATTTTCTTTTTGTGATGATGTTTAGTGGTGACTGGTGAGAGTGGATATGCTATGACCGTATACATTAACATGTGGAATCTATAGATCTTTTTTGGGTAACTAAGTCTTATAATTACAGCTTTCATGATTCAGATCCCGACTGTTATGTTTGTGATTTGTTTATTCCGGTTATGATGGAGATTCCGGCTGTGATGGAAAGAAGAGAGATAATAGGAGAACATAAGGAAATAGGAATTACACTTTTTATATTTTTTTATTAGTCGAAAGTTGACTGTTTTTTTTCATTTTATAGTATCGGGATTGACAAATAAAGATGAGCTGGTGTGAGGTGGTGTCTAAACCACATGCCCCTTAATCTAAGAGCAAACTATCAAAATGACCCAACAATCGAATGATATTCTAATATAAGGTAAAAAACGAATTATCATAATATAAGATTGCGATAAATTTTGACACGCGGGTCACAAATTTTAATAGTTATACATACCTCCATTCAGGTGATTTGTGCTAACCACCTTATATGGTATCATCCAATCTACCTCTTGAACCTCTCTCTAAACCCCTTATCACTCTTACTCCCAAGGCTAGGCGACCTTCTACGACCAATAATCAAGAAACAACCCTTCCTCTTGCACTAAATCCTCATCTTCATCACTAATAAACGCGCCTCTCATCTTCAACTTTCTAATAAGAGCGCAATCAATTGTTGCCATGGTCCTTCTTACCTTCTCAAAACCTTATTTTGGCTAATGTTGATGGCTCCATGAAGCCCCAACAAATTACCATCCCTTCTGCAATGGTACAAGGCCCCGCCAAATACTAGGCGTTCACAACCTGGAAGTTTCATGATCACTGTTCTTTCTTCTCCTTCAATCCTCACATTCTGAAGAGGTCCAGGCGGAGTGCTTGTCTCCAACTGCTACGCGATTGTTTGCTGGCTTGCTTAGAGGCATCATATTAGCCAACTGACACTGTGAACTAATAGCACACACCCTCAAAGACCTCTCTTCGTCTCCTCACTAAGGAAATATCCACTTGTTCAGAAATAAGGAAGAAAGTTTAAATCAATATGTGACCCGCTTGCTGCTATAGTTCTCCCTTATGATGAGGAAGACAAAACCGTTGGTTTTTATGTTGGACTAAATTTTTTGTGCTTTCGATATAGAAATTTCTCCACAGCTATCATGGCCACAAAACCGCGGCCATCGTTACGTGCTCTTTTGGCTCAGGCCGAAAGCCACGAGATATTTTTGAAATCAATTCATGGTACTTCAATTCCACATCTGTTCCTCGCTGCTAGTGTCTTGCATTTGTTAGCTCAGAAAGCACCATTTACTAATTCAACGGTCCTCTGGTCGCAACTCTTCTCAACAACGCGGTGGTTCGAATGGAAACCGTGGAGGAAGAGGACGTGGACGACGTCCTCCTCACTCAGTTATGTCATACATATGGTCACTATGCTGATAAATGTCCTGACTTTGAGCGTATAATAAGGCAGCGGTCAAAATCATTTTCAAATACGGCTAATCTTGCTCAAGCTTTTCAGGCAAATTGCAATCTCGATTCAACCGGGACTCCACCGCCATCCGACTGGTACGTTGATTCTGGTGCTTCCGCGCACATGACTCCTTCTACGTCCAATCTTGATTCCTTTGTTCCCTATTCAGGTTCTGAAAATGTTCAGATTGGAAATGGTAAGTGCTTGCCCATCTCTTGTATTGGTACTTCTTCATTATCTTCAGGTCTTGCTTTATGACCCCATCGATTTCTCTCATGCACCACCACCTACTGATGTCCAACATTCATCCAAGGAAACGAAATCAGTCACACATCCCACGAAACCAATACATTGCCCATCATGTACTAAGCCATCACCATAGTAATTGACACCCACCACGTGTCCCGCTAACCACGGAATTGTTGAATCAGTCCCTGATCCACCACTAGGTTCTACTGCTCCCGATTTCTCAACCAACCCCAAGCGTACTTCACCCATGTTACTCGGCATCTAAGGATGTGGTATTAATAAACTCCGACACAATGGGCAGAGTTAAAGCTCATGTTTCTTCTACTTTATCCTCTTCACAAAGCCCTCTATTACCTGCTAAGTACCCTAAGGTTTATAAATCTGCTAGCCAATAACACCACAAATGTCTTGCTGCTCATGGAAAGATGAAAATGTACGTCACTTCGTGCAAAAAAGACATTACACACTTTCCACGTCCACGAGGACTCCAATGTGGTAGGGTTTCCAAAATGGTTATATAAAATACAATCACCACCATTCAGGTAATTTGCTAACCCTTTAGTAAAATTACTTATACACAGGCCGCCCCACTTCAAATAGTAACACAATCACATTAGCCAATGAAAACCAAAAGAATGCAAATTATTATAAGCACAACTCACAAAAACAAAATAGATAATTACGAGTCAACATTTACAACTTACATATTAATCAAAAGTTCAAATAATCAACTTACATCTTATTTCACTTGCATATTACTTTATCTCTGTTAAATCAATTGCTCTTGCTTTTCAATTTTACAACTAAACATGTCCTCTCTGTCAATAAAGACCAAAAATCTAAATTTACAAAATTATAGTACGTAAACAATGTTACTCCATACACACACTTCAGATGCAAACTACAAACAAAATCTGCTACAAGATCAGCTGATAACTAAACAATAAAATCTGCTGATAACTAAACACATTCAACACTAGTCAAATATTGGGCAAAAATAAGGCATTCCAAATTAGGCCAAAATAAACCGAAATAATCAACCTACAAGTATCATGTTTCACTTTCATAAACAAAGACACAATTACACAAATATGTTCATATCAATTAGGTCTAAAAAATTCACAAGTTTTAATTCATGAATTAACTTCATCTCAATTAGGTCTATCTGAATTATAAACATCACAAACACAATCGAAACAATAATAAATTAGGCGATAGAATAATTAAAAACCTTGATGAGAGTGTTCGACGGTAGACGTATGGTTGTGAAATGATCGATGGTAGTAGCAGAGATGAGTATCAACTGAAATTTCCAATGCTGATTGATGTGTTTTATTGTTTTAGAGGGAAAGTTGGAAGTTTTTAGTCTTTTAGAGGGAAAATGAAATGTTTAGGAGGTATTAAATTGCAGTGTTTATTATTTTGTTTAATTAAGAATATAAATGCAAATGATGATATGTTATTATTTATAAAAGAAATTAGCAAGGTAGTCACGTGTTGCAGTGCGAGTATTTTGTAGTTAAAACTTTTGCCTCACACTATTAATTATTATTATAAACTTTAACCTAGATAAAAGCTTTATGTCATATTGTGAATCTTAACAAAAGTTTATTTTTCAGATTGATCGTAAATACAAAGATGTTACAAGAAAGGACGATTTACCGCATACTACATTAAAGGATAAGTCTGAATTTTTTAAAATTGCTGAATTTTTTAATTTTTATGCAAAATCATAAACAAGGGAGACTTTGGATTGTATCTTAATATTTTTTGTCTTTTTAGGCGTCTGATTATTCTAACAAACGTAGCTCCACATTTGTTTGCATTTAGGCACACACAAATTTTATCAACAAGTTCAACTGTTATCTCTCATGTGTAATGTTTAAGAAAGTAATAGCTTAATTGTAATTGTTTTTCTTGCTTGATATGCTTATTTAAATGGAATTTTGCATATTTATTTTCATTATTGTTAAAATAATATATTCTTAATTGCCACTAAGAGTTGGACTTGCTGCAAATTGACCCTCAAAACAAAGTCTTTCTTACAAACCTTTACTAAAAGTCCATTTTTGGTAGTCTGTGAATCAACACATGGGCGGCCCCCTTAATTATCAAGGGCGGTCCCCTTAATGTTTAAGGGGACCGGCACCCTAATTAAGGGGACCGGTCATCTGATGCACGGGTTTTACTATTTCTTTCTCTTTTACTCCTCCCTTCTCCTAGATTCTGCTATGAATTCCCAAAATTCTCAAACAACCCCTACACTTATTCATCCAACAATGCTTATAAATCCCTAATTACCGGACTCTCCTAGTATAAATACACACTCACCTTCACCATAATCTCTACTCATCCCAACTTCTCAAATATCTTCTCCGAACAAATCCACCTCCAAAGCTTCAAGAGTTGCTAAGATTAGAGTTAGACCACTTTAGAAGAGGAAATTGGATTATTGTCATAACAAGTCTACTTCCACATCAAGTGAAGTTGTCACTAACCAACCAATGCCTAAACCTCCATCACCATTCAATGAACCTTCTCATGAATTGTCCCATGACAAACCTACTCTCACTCACATCCCTAACAATTCATCACAATCTCATTCACTTCCACCTTGTGATCAAGCACTCTTATCACCTCAAGATGCCAATCAACATTCACAACCTCCTCTTCCTCACATTTGTTGATTCAATAAAAATCTGAATTTAATAATACATTTGTCCCATAATTGCATCACAGTGAAAAACTTGAATGTAAAGACTCTAATGCACATCAAATAATCCAAGCATCTAATTCACCTGAGAAAAACATGCTTAAAAGTGTCAACATTAAAGTTGGTGAGTTCATAGATTAGTTTAAATATGAATGTAAGTTTCAACAAATATATTTATCCACTGTAACATCACAGTACCATGTAAAAATCCCAAAGATTTATAAAGAATGCATGGTTAATTTAATGTCACCAAAATGTACCAATCTTATCCCAAAGATTTTTATAAATAATGCATGACAAATTTAATGTCACCAAAAGTACCAATTATGTATTTGTCGGGGGGCCCTATAGTCCCAACGTTATAATCCGACATGTTATAACGTTCGTTCCCAGTGATAGCTGGTCACCCGAACGGGGGTTGTCAATCCCTAATAGATCTATTTTATATCATTCGCGTGGACATCACGCTATAATGTTCGTTACCGGCGATAGCTAATCACCCGAACAGGGATCCACACCCGAATAGATCTATTTCATAACATTCGCGCTCACCCTCCAAGTGATTTACAAGGTCATGACGCTGGTGACGTAGACTTGTAGTACCCAATTCGGAGCAGTATACAAATAATGTATATAATACTACCTGTTACCGGTGTGTTCCCCTCAGAACACCCGGTAGTAATGTAAAAATATGTACTCACCTTACCCGGTTTCCCCTCCAAGAACACCCAGGCAGTAAATTTTGTTATTATCAGTTCAATCAGCCTAAGCTAATCCGTAATCATTTCAAAAGTAAAGTATGCATTTGTGACCAAAAATGAAGTCAAATAATGTATCTCATAGCGAGCTATGCAAATAAATATGTAAACTCAATTGTAAACAATCATGTAAATGCATTTGTAAACAAGCATGTTCTCACCCCAAAAATATAGTAAAACTAGTAAAACATGGGCTATAAACTCAACGCTTGATCAAATCCCTTAAAACTATCACATTTTATAAGAAAACCGAGATAATATATGAATTTGTAGACAAGCATGTATCCCCCTCGCGGGTTTATAAAACATTCAAAACATTTAAAAGCGAGGCTATGAACTCACATTGATTAAAGACCACGATCAATTAAACCAATTAAATCACAACTGAAACGCAAAGATCTCGACCACGACCTATAATATAATGTCGTCTCTATGTATAATACACGTATTAAATACGATCAAGCGATGCGTACATCGTCACGGACGAAATCATACATATTTTTTATATGTATGCGTCATATATTACATGTGACGAGAAATCCACTTGCCCGCGTCTTTAAAACCTTAACCCTTATGTATCTTTTATGTATATATACTATTTTCCGCCATATAAACTTATCTCTAATATTATAATAGAAAGTTCTATTTTTATACCTTCCGTTTTTAGAACCAAACAATGATCTTAAAACTATTAATTGAAATAATATATAAACGACTTTAAATTTAGTCATTCAAATATCGTGACTCATAAGTATGATAATATTAACTTAAAATATCCGTTGACTTTTACGTTGACCTTTAGTTTTGACCCGCTATATCTCAAGTTTTAAAACTGATAATCCTCGCGGCAAAGTAAAATGTCATTACGAACAACTTTCGTGTTTCGCCGGAAGGCTGAAACGGACTCGAAAGTGCTCGAATCGTTTAATTAATAGATATGTCAGATTTAATATATTAAAAATAACTTATTTTCTATTAAAGTGTATATTCCGATTTCGATCCAGTTTCTTCGTTATTGGGAGTTAGAAGTCCCGTTTTATGTCTAAACGTCCGTAAAAATATAATTTGTTATATTTTATAAACCAAAGTCTAAGTTATCGAAAGTCTCAAATCCCGAATCTCATGTTACATTTTCTGCTATTAATTATTCGTTATATAAAGGCACTAAAGTCCATTTTTAGTCCAATTCTCGTCTAAAGCATATCTAATATCGCTTATACATCAATATAAGTCCCGTTTTAATATTAATTTCATATTTTAACTAGACCGCGCAAGTTTCAATATTCCATCACATATTATTCGTTAAATCAAATATATGAAACAAATAATATAGTTTGCGGTGTAAACCAAACTCACCCTATATCGGTGACAACACACTCAAACGCGACGCACCCCGGCTGTTTTCGCAGCCAAACCCAACAGCCCCCGGCTGTTAAACCAAACAAACCAAACACGCCCTTTCTCGGCTGTTTCCCAGCTGTCCCCGCAACTAACCCGACCCAACCCAACTAACAAACACCTTCGGGGTGTTTTAATAAAACCAACCGCACCCGCGGCTGTCAACCCGACAACCCTTGTCCCGGCTGCCTACCCGACTCCAAACGCACCCTCGCGGGCGTTATAAACAAACCAAACATACTCTTATGTATGATAACTACCCGACGCACCCTCACCGGGTTTATACCCGGCTGTTACCACAAACCAACCCGACCCAACCCACAATCAAACACCCCTAGCTGCTAAACCCAACCCGACCCCGGCTGTCCCACAGCCCGACCCGACCCACACGCACCCTCTTCGGCTTATTTTACAAACCAAACCGCACCCCGTGCGGTGGCTGTCCCAACCAAACGCACCCCGTGCGTGGTTGTCATACCCGGGCCCAACGCACCCCTTCTTTGGTGACAACCCACACCGAACGCAGCCCCTTTTCGTGGTGGTTTTAAAACCACACGAAATCATGGTGGTGCGACGGTGATGATGATGGTGATGGCAAGTGGCGGTGTGGAGTCGCGAGTGAGGGAGAGTGATGGTGGGGATCGGATAGATCGGGAGATGGGGAGGATTTTTGGTGTTGGCCGGAAAAGCTCGCCGGAAAACTTTTCCGGCGGCTGTGGTGGTGGTCGCCGGCTGCGGGAGCTCGCCGGAGAAGATGAGTGGGAGAGAGAGAGATTTATGAGAGTGTGTGTGTATATATAAAAGATGGAAATGAATATGAAATGAAAAAGATATAAACTTTTATATATATATTAAAGAAAGTGAAAAGTCCCCCATAGTCTAGGGTTCATCTTGTAACATTTTTAATATAGTTTTTATAATTAACGGTTCGGGACTTATTTGAGTGACTTAACGGACGATTCGAATCTCGAAACTTTCGCCATTGTTTTCTAAATCATTTTTCCGATAAAAATGAGTATTCGCTTGATAATATTTCATAAATATTTTATAACATTTAATAAAATATCTGTTATTCATTTTGCGAACCGGTTTTGCCTCGTCCGAAATAGAATGGATTTAAGCTCGAGCATTTGCGTTATCACAACGCTTTTCATTAAAATGATGAATAATTTATTTAATATTTTTATTAAATAAATACTGATAATTAAA
>BQNB010103470.1:8865-19298 GCA_026074375.1 Tanacetum coccineum | reverse complement strand
CCAAATCTCTTTTTAACAGCTTCCAACAACTTCTTAGCATCCTTTATAGAGTTAAACTTTAACTGATGTTCATTGGGAATTCCTATCATTAAAGTACTTTTAGGTTTTATCTCTAATCTTCTCTAAGCCTTTTCTTCGGCAGTTGTAATAGGAATCACTGTCACAACACCTTATACAGTTGTTGTTTTTGGCAAGGTTGCACCATTCTATATGACTTCCCACAGTGCATAGTCTATCATCTGGATATATTGTTCAATCCTCATCCTCCATATCTCAAACTCACCAGGTTTGAGCATGGGAACTTTAGATGCTGCCACCATGTGTGCAGAATCTTGATCCATATCTTTTAGCAAAAGATCTTGTGTATAAAAACAGGTTCTTCTTATTCAAAGCTTTTCAACAAGCTCTGATACCACTTGTTGATCCCACTTTAATAGATCAAATTCCTTAAGCTTGTTTAAGGTTTAGTTATATTAGATAAATCTAACACAACTATGTTTAAAGCTTTGTTTGAATGTATTAAAGATTATGTGAAATCTAATCTTTAATATTAAGAAGTATTATCAATGAAACATTAATATAATGACCATATAATTCAACAAATAAGCTCCAATATTATTAATGATAATAATACGAATACTCACAAAGTATTAGGGTTACAAAGACCTTGAAGCTAAGAATTATACGACTAAGATTGATTTTTGGTTTTGGTACTTATATATAACTTTATGCCCAAGGACCTCCTTTTATACACCAAAGAGTCCTACTCGGCTTACAATACTTTCCTAAGTATATAAAATCTTTTTTATAAATAACTAATACATATTAAGTAAGCAGTACTAACAAACAGTACTAACTTACACTAGCAGTACTAACTTAATACTAGCAGTACTAACTACTTAGAATATTTTCTTGAGCAGTAGTAACTCTTCAGCAGCATTAACTTCAAGCAGTCTTTGTACTAGCAGTAGTAACTTTCACTAGCAGCATTAGCTTTTATACCAGCAGTAGTAACTACTTAGTATATTTTATTTGAAGTTCATGAGCAGCACTAAATTCAGCTGAGCAGTATTAACATAAACTTGAGCATCAGTAATTCTAAACAGCATCAAGAAGACTTTTAATCCCAACAATCCTCCCCTAAACTTGATATTCTTCTTCAAAGTTATAGAGTTTCTTCATTTAAAGCTGCATCAACACCAGGAGTGTTAGGATTAATGTTTTCTTAACTTAGTACCGACAGTACAAATAGTTAGTACCGACAGTTATACTTAGTACCGACAGTACAAATAGTTAGTACTGTTAGATAGTTAGTACCGTTAGTAGAAAAATAGTTAGTACCGATGAGAAGATATTTAAAAGATATTTATGAGATATTTTAGAAAAAGATTTGTAAGCCTTTTAGAGTTATCCTTAGTATATAAAAGGATCTCCTTGGGCATAATTAGATACGTGTGTTGAAAATATATGAACAAAGAAGATTAGCAAATCATATATCATAGTTAGCAATCTGAAATTCTCAAGAACACTTTAATAAAGTTGTTATTCAGTTGTTCATTGTTCTTCTTAGTACTTGTGTTAAGATTCCGCATTAACACACTGTATTCAAGTCATTGTTTCTACATAGTCGTTTGTATTTATACATCTTGGCTATCATCCTTTATAGGCTGCAAAGATCCATTCAGTTATTCAAGGACCTTCAAGTGGTATCAGAGCAAGTTGAGAAACTCTGAATAAGAAGAACAGATAAAACCAGTTATTCATCTCCAACCAACAGATCTAAACATGTCTGAAACACAAGATGAGATTCCACCACCACCACCTCCACCAGCAACACAACAACAAACACCAACACAACAAACTCCTCATACAGTCTCAACCATAAAGCTGCCTATTCTCAAAAAGGGAGAATATGACATATGGGCTATGAAGATGGAACACTACTTGGCTCATACAGACTATCCAATTTGGGAGGTTATCCAAAATGGGAATGGTCCTGTGTCAGTCACAACTGATACAGCAGGACAACTTAAAATTTTGCCTCCTAAAACAGCAGAAGAAGTAGTGGTCAGAGAAAGAGAAAGAAAAGCTAGGACCACCTTGCTAATGGCCATACCAGAAGATCATCTAGCTAAATTCCATAAGATGACTGATGCAAAAGAAATGTGGAATGCCATCAAATCCAGATTTGGTGGAAATGATGAATCCAAAAAGATGCAGAAGTACATCTTGAAGCAGCAGTTTGAAGGATTCACTGTATCCAACACAGATGGTATTCACAAAGGCTATGAGAGATTCCAAAGTCTTCTCAGTCAGCTAGAGATTCATGGAGCAGGTGTATCTACTGAAGATGCAAATCAAAAATTTCTAAGATCTCTACCTTCTGCTTGGTTACAAGTTTCCTTAATTATGAGGAACAAACCAGGAATGGACAGTCTCAGCTTTGATGACTTGTACAACAATCTGAGAGTCTTTGAAAATGATGTAAAAGGCTCTACTGCATCATCTTCCAACTTGCAAAATGTAGCATTTGTTTCTGAAAACACCAGCAGTACTAATGAAGTTAGTACCGCTCATGGTGTTTCCAATACTTCTGGTCATTATTCAAAGCATGAACAAACATCATCATATTCCTTGCTTGCAAGTCAATCTAGTTGTCCTCAACTGGATCATGAGGACTTAGACCAGGTTGATGAATATGACCTTGAAGAAATGGACTTAAAATGGCAAGTGGCAATGATCTCCATGAGAATAAAGAAGTTCTACAAGAAGACTGGTAGAAAGCTACAGTTTGATGCAAAAGAACCTGTTGGTTTTGATAAAACCAAAGTGGAATGCTACAACTGCCACAAAACAGGGCATTTTGCAAGAGAGTGTAGAACAAAGGAAGATAACAGAAGGAGGGATGGATGGAATCCTGGAAATAAAGATGGAAAAAGAACTGGAAATGGTATATTTTCACGTCTTGATCTTTTTTCCTTCTTGTGATCAATCTGGAAAGAAAGATCTTCCCAAATCAACTCAGGATAGTCGGCATTCTCTTTGTAGAACATGCCCCACAGTATGTCAATTCTGGACTTTCTAAGTTTGTCATTGCTTGCTGTCTTTCCAGAGAGACATTTTTTGATTATTGCTGCTAGAGTTCTCCATGGCTGATGCATGTGATCCACAAACATGTTGGTGTGCTTGTATAGTGGACCTTTGTTTTCAAGATCAATGAGAAAAACAAGTGTAGCATCATCATCTAGTACACCAGTGAAGTCTACACCTTCCACTCTTAGACAAATATCAAGAATCATCCTAAAGACATCAGTATTGACCACATACTTCTTGTTGGCTAAGAGGAATTCATAAGAATCTGTACCTTAAACCTTCTTGATAGTGTACCAGAATTGCTGCATAAAGATTTTTGGGACATCTGTAGATATGGTGAAAGCCTTGAAGCACTTGGAGTTCTTGATAAGATTAATAACCACTTGAAATGTCTTTTCCTTCTGTGGCAATGTGGTTTCCAGTCTAACATTGGTAGAGCTAATCTTAACTCTCTCAGTGAATGGAACCCATTTTTCATTACGAGCAGCAACTTGTTGTGTTTCTTAAGGATTCATGATTCTGCTTAAGAAATAACCAATACAGTTTATATACACAACACATATATTTTACCGATTAGCTTGGTTATCCTTGATGATATGATTGATCTATGATTAGGTTTCATGCATACATGACATAATTACTACATTCTATGAATAAGTTAACTAAGGTCAATTGTCAAAGTCAACAAAAAAGTCAACAAGACATTTCCAAGGGAGCTTAGATCACACATTCAATCAAAGAGCAAATAATGAACATTTAAGCATAGCCAGTTATGAAACATGACACCATAAAAAAGTATGGTATGAGCTATTTTACACATACCTTTTACCATGAAAAACAAGCCCAAATAACCAAAAACGTGTAAAAAATACAATGTATATGCTTGTTTTTGTGTTTATGTATGTGCAGGTAGCGGATATTAAGAAAAGGACAAATTAAGGACAAAAACGGACAAATCCAAGCACGAGAATGGAAAGAGGACGAAAAACCCGAGGCCAAAGGCGTACCCATACTTTACGGACCAACCCGAGCCCACTTAATGGGTCGGGTCAGCCCAAGTCATAAACCTTTAAGCCTTAACCCATTAATTATAAAGCCTAAATATTTAATCCATTTCTTGGCCCAAATTATGAAAGCCCAATCCACCCTTTTATAACTATGACCCGGTCAAATTTATAACTATACGAGTCAATATGAATTACTATTTAACCTCTTCATTTCTTTCCCTCCCATTTTACCCTGACACACACACACAGGTAAACCAACCCTCTCACACGCACGCCCCTTACTTCTAGAAGCCCTGACAAGCTCTGACATGTACTAACACTACGCTGGCAATTCGTGTGAAAACAATGATTGGTGATGTGATAGTTTTGAAGAATCAAGGGCTGAGATTGAATTAAACAAGCACAAGGGCAATTGGAAGGCCAAGATTGATGGATGGGGGAGCGTCTTAGAGCCTAGAAGCTTCATCTCACTCCTATATAAAGAGCCTCTCACACACAAAATAGATCATCGAGGAGTAGGAATAGTTTAGGAGTAGCTTAGATTTAATTTCAGCTTATTTACAACTTATTCTGCTTATTGTAGTTTAAACAGTTTTGTAATCATTTTATTATTAATAAATTTTTTAGCTTAAATTGGTTCCTTAATCCATGTTTACTTTTAAACTTGTTACTCAAAATGTATGAGGTAATTACTTAATAAGTTTTAAATAAGCACAAATAATCTCTTTAGCTGTTGCTTATGCAGTTAAGCTCTTCTAAAAGCTTAACTACATAAGCTGGTTTACTCAAATTCTCAATAGTTCAATTGAACCATTTATGGAAGATACAGCAGTTCTGGATGGGCTTATAGGGCTAATTCTTATATTATTTTATAAGTTAGCTTGTTGATAAGCTCATTTGAGTATTTAAATCCTTGTTTAGAGCAAAGGATTAAGGTACACTTTCCCTTTTCTTTCTTGTTAGCTTATTATCTATTCTTCTTATCGTCTGCTTATAATTATGCTTATTTGTGCTTATTATTACTCTTACATGCTTATTTTGCTTTTATTAGCTTACCTGTAGTTGTAATAATCTTAGTTTTAGTTTGATGTTAGCTCATTCATTTCTATCCAAATTTCATAGTTAAATTAGCTTTTTAATTCAGCTTATTCATTAGAGCTTATTTCTAGATAATTTTTGCTTATTGGTCTTCAAAAGTCATAAATCCTCAACTGTTTTTAGTTTTTAGATCTTATCTAGGTCTCTCTTAGCTTAAAAGTGAAAATGCAGAAGTTAAAGGGGTTTTTGGGATAAGCTATTTAGTTTAGGAAAATTAGAGTGTAGTATTTTTTGGTTATCAACTGATTTTCATAAGCCCCTTATTAAGTCTAATAATAGTTGTTAATAAGGTTTGAAATGAGTTTTGGTTAAGTTTAGTGTATTTTACCAATCCTCACGTCTGCAAACTTAAGGCTGTTCAAACAACCTATTGGTTGAACTTCTTGAAATGCTACTTAAGTTGAGGAATATGTGCTTAGTAATAAGTTTTATTAGCATCTGTTATGAGTATGTAGAGTTGGGATAGGTTTTTAAACACTTTAGCTTAAAATCTGTTAAGTTTACTTAAAATATTTCTTAAATGTCCAAATATTTAGCTGTAATCCTAGCTCATTTCTTAAGTTAAATTGCTAAATTTTCTTTCATTTGAGTCATTTGAGTCCAGTACTTTATATGTTTACAGGTTTCATCTTATTTTCATTGCTTATTTGTCCTGAATCTCAGCTTAACTTTGGTCAAAAATCCTTCAAAAATGGTTTTGGGTCAATCTGTCTTTTGCATTTAGAAGCTTTCATGCATATTTGTGTTGCTTAAATGTAGTCTTAAGTGATTATTTAGTTTAGGCTTTTGTCTGTTTTCATTCTTTTTACCTTTTAGAAGTGCTTATTAGTGCTTATGTCAGCTTAAATGAATGACATTAAGACCTTAGAATCTGTGTTTGTGTCTGCTGTCCTTTTAAGTCTTCTAAGGTGATTTATTAGCTCATTAATTATGCTAATCTTAAAAAAAAAAAAAAAAAAAAAATAAACTAGAGCTTATTAAGTCTAGCTTTAGGTTTGATTTTAGTTTATAAGTTTCCTATATAGCTTTTTAGTCTTATCTTTAGTTCTAAATCTGTCAAAAGCCCTTCATAAATCTGTTTTAATGCCTGTTGTCTTATAGCTTTTTTGAGTGCTTTTTATCTTTTTGGCTTTGCTTATTTTTGTTCCTTTGTGCTTATTAAGTTTAGGTTTATGGTTGTTTTCAGCTTATTTACAATTCTCTTAGCTTATTGTACCCATAATGCCAAAACAGTTTAGCTTAAAAGTCATTAGATTTGTTAAGCTAAACTGTGATTTTTCTTAGCCTTTTCTGAGCTTATTATTAAGTTTCAATAAAAGGTGTCTTTAGTAAAGTTGCTTATTTCCATGTTATTTAGCTTTTCAAAATAAAAATAATAAAAAAAATAAAATGTTTGTCAAAAAGAGTTGGCCACAGGTTTCGAACCTGTGACCTTCCCTTCATACACCAACGCCTCACAGCACACACTCTAAACCAATTCGCCCTTGGGTCTTTTCTGGTTATAGTTTGTATTATTTAATATAAAACCCTTTTTAGCTTTTAGCTTATCAGCACTAATTGGCTTATTATCTGCTTATTCAATCAGCCATTTTTCAAGATTTCATTTTTCCTAGAATCTTCATAGTTCAAAGTAATTTTCACAAATTTTCCAGATTTTTATTAGTTAGTTTATTATTTTTAATATTTTAATTAGATTAAAATATTTTTTAATTCATAATAAATAAAATAAAAATCAAAAAAATATAATTCTTTTTCTGAAAATTTTCTTTTGTCATTTAGGATTTTAGAAAAATAAATTTGCATTTGTAGGGCTTAAATTTGATGTACTTGTTTAAATGTCGCGTTTTATTAAATTCCCGTTATTGTTTTTCCGTGTTTAATTTTTAATTGCCTTATATGTTTACGTGCTTTACATGTTTTATTCGTTTTTATTAGTAGTTATAGAAACCAATTCTAAAAAATTTATAAACCATTCAAAATGCGCGATCACAAACGTTACCGATTGTCAATTCACGCTTCGTCGAGGGAAAACGACCCGGGAGGTTTTTGATATAACGTTTTGTAAAAGCGAGGTTATCTTAAATCCGTCTAAAAAAAAAAAAAAAAAAAAAAAAAAAAAAAAAAAAAAAAAAAAAAAAAAAAAAAAGAAAAAATAAAAAAAAAACAAAAAAAAAAAAAAAAAAAATACCTTACTATACTATAATTGTTTTTACATCTTTATATACTATATACTTTATATATATAAATATATATTTTAAATATAATATATATATAAAATATATAATATATAAGTATATATATATATATATATAATAGATATAAATATATGTAAGTGTGTTTGGGCGTACCAATTTTTGGCGCCGGCTGCCAGGGAGGGTGTTACACTATCGTGTTCTTCAAAGATTATGTTTTGAAGAGCCCTCCCTCCTCGTGAAGTTATAATCGCTTTCAATTGTGAATATTTTCTTCTTATTATAAACATATAAAAATACAAAAATATTTTACACTTCTATTTTTATTTTCTTTTAATATTAAAAATTACCGATTATTAATTGTCGTTCCGGCTCACCTTTAGTTAACAAACTATAAGAGAGGTATAAGGAGGGTCGATCCTTTAAACTTTGACCTAAAAGGAGAAGGTTTTTAAAATGCTTCGCGCTTACCCGCTCCTCCGCTTCTTTGTGCATTTTCTAGAGAGCTACCGTGCACCTTTGATTTATCGGTCCCAAAAATATTTTTCTTTCTTATTTTATTTTTCTTTCAATATGGCCGGATTTGTTCCATCGCCAGCAGGTTCGATGGATGAGCTACTTCGAATACCTATTTTAGGTATTGAAAGTGCCATCGTCATTCCAGCCGTTCTTGCCGATGAATTTGAAATAAAACCAACATTAATTGATTTCGTCAATAACAATCCTTTTTATGGCTTTGAAGAAGAGGATCCTCATTCACACATCAGGAGATTTTACCAAATAACCCGAACTCTAAGACTAAACCAAGTGCCTGATGATGTGGTGAAGTTGATCTTATTCCCGTTTTCTTTTAAAGGAGCAGCCAAAACGTGGCTTGATAAAGAACCTCCTAATACGATCACTTCTTAGGATGATTTAGTTTTAAAATTTTTGAATCGATTTTATCCTCATTCTAAAACGAGAGAGGTTAGAAGAGAAATCACGGATTTTCAACAAGTTTTTTATGAGACTTTTACCGAAGCTTGGGAAAGATTCAATGATTTATTAAGGGAATGTCCCCATCACGGATTTTCACTCCTTCACCAAATAAACTTCTTCTATAGCGGGTTAAGTCAATCTGATCAAGATTTTCTGAATACTACAACTGGTGGAAATCTAATAACTAAGAATACTCAAGAAGCTTTAATTATAATTGAAAGAAAAGCTAGAGTTCGGAGTTATAAAAATAAATATGTTCAAGAAGAGCAGGGAGTTCAAAAAGAGCAGGAGAAGCAGGCAGCTCAAAGTTTTACTCCATATTGGAATTTTCCTATGATTGACGATGATGATGAGTACACTATTCAATATAGGGAATATTTAGAGAATTCTTCTAAGGAAATTGTTAGGATTAATGTTTTCTTAACTTAGTACCGACAGTACAAATAGTTAGTACTGACAGTTATACTTAGTACCGACAGTACAAAGTATTAAGTACTGTTAGTTAGTTAGTACCGTTAGTAGAAAGTTAGTTAGTACCGTTGAGAAGATATTTAAAAGATATTTATGAGATATTTTAGAAAAAGATATGTAAGCCTTTTAGGGTTATCCTTGATATATAAAAGGATCACTTTTGGCATAGTTTAAAAAGTGACGATAAGAGAGTGTTGGATATTAGAAAAAGACTCGGTCACCCCGTGTATTTTTCTGTTTTATATAGCTCGTAGTTTAATAGTTTATAGTACGTTTTTCGGTTTAAGTCGGGTTCAAATACCCGGTATATTGTAAGTTTCATATATATATACTCTTCCAACTTTTGGAAGAGACAAGTCTAGTAAAAATAATCATTTACAGCAGAAACACTATTCTCCTCTCTAAACTATTCTCTCTCTATGTTTCTCTCTTCTACAAACTAGCCTATCCAAATAATCGAACCCGAGTTATGATATAAGATCTACCATAATTGGTATCAGAGCTTATGGGATGATTAGATCGTGTGTATGTGCGATTTTGTGCTTGATTTAGCTCGAAAAGTGTGCCATAGAAAGTTCTAGCTCATTTTTTAAAGATCTCCGAATTTTGTTGTTTGTAATGATGAAGTTTGTGTGTTTTTAGTTGCTATTACCTTGTGGTATTGTGTTGTGCAAAATAAATCAAGCAAAATCGTTCAAAAAGGTGATTTATAGGTGATTTTGTGTGAAAAACGTCGTTGTTCTTCGTGGAGAGTTGCCAGAATTTCTTCACGGCGGTTTGCTGAAAAATATTATTTTATTAAGTAGGTTACCAACCCTCTGACACACGGCGGGTTGCTTAGGTGTCGAGTTGCTAGTTGTTACTACGCAGCGAGTTGGTTACCAGCGGTTTGAACAGGCGACGAGTTGCTCAAAGAGGCGAGTTGTTACTACGCAGCGGTTTGCTTACCAGCGGTTTGAACAGGTTATCAGTGGGTTGAATATTTTAAATAGTAAATTTCTTAAGGAAACTCTTGCGGTTTGAAAACTCTACTGAGGTTTGATTAAAATATTCTTCACGGCGGGTGGCTTAACTCTTCGCGGCGGGTTGCTTGGCAGCGAGTCGACTTCGACGAGTTGCCTTAAAATTCTTGCCTTATTTCTTTTATCTTCGCGGCGGGTTGCTTGGCAGCGAGTTGTGTTCGGCGAGTTGCCTTAAAATTCTTGCCTTATTTCTTTGCAGCGGTTTGGTAGCCTTTGACGGCGAGTTGAGCTTTTGTCTTCGAAATTTGAAATATTTCAAACTCGGGATTTAATATCACTAAAACAAAACACGAATACGTTAACCTCACCACTTTTAATGTACACTCACTAATCATTGATCTATCAAAACATATCATATCATAATAATACAAGATGTCTAGTATGCAAGAATACATCCAGTGTGCAGGGTCTGATACACGCCCACCAATGCTTGATAGGACCGACTTTGAATCTTGGCAACAACTTATACGTCTGTACTGTCTAGGAAAGGATAATGGAGAGAATATTATGAAGTCCATTAGAGAAGGACCATTTCAGATGGGAACGGTCTCAGATGTTATTACTGGAGGAAC
>BQNB010103469.1:0-24031 GCA_026074375.1 Tanacetum coccineum | reverse complement strand
AACCTAGTGGAGATAGATGGTGCGTTATCCCGATACGTAGAATTTAGTATGTGAACTTAAATCAAAACACACGTCCATATAACAGTTTGAACTTTCTTAGACCAACAAGCATGATAGCTCGCGCGTTGCGACGGGGCTTATTTGAACTTTCTTAGACCAACAAGCATGATAGCTCGCTCGTTGCGACGGGGCTTATTTGAACTTTCTTAGACCAACAAGCATGATAGCTCGCGCGTTGCGACATGGCTTATTTTTTTGCGAATTGATTACATAAGAAGTGAAGTTTCATTTAAAACATTATTAACCTCAAAATAAATAAGACACAAAAAAATCAGCACAAGCGGCTATAAAAATCAGCATATAAAGCTTGTGTCCAAACAACCATGTAAAAATCAGCATTTTAACATGTCCAAGCACACTTTCTGATTTAAAAATCAGCACAGAAATCTGCACAAAAATCAACACAAACTACTAAAAAAATTAGCATACAAATCAGGCCTAAAAAACAACATAAAGTCCTGTCCAAACACACTTTCTGATGTAAAAATCAGCAAAAATAGGCACAAACTACTGTAAAAATCGGCATACCAATCAGTTCTAAATATTAGCATAAACACGCTGTAAAAATAAGCATCTTCCAGTTCCAAGATTTTTTTAATCATGCTAATAACAATAATAATTATAATAACTTACAAAAATTGCCCTTTTAGACCTGTGACCCAACCCTTATATTTTGCTACTCTAACAACTTTAGTATAAGATTAAACCAATTAAGGCATTCAGCAAATATTTGTATATAGTCAAACATTACCATTATCATCGACATAAGTATTAGCAAATACCATAACATAAACATGTCGTTTCTAATAACCAAACAGAAACATGAAACTAATCAAGTAAACAACTATAAATAGGTAATTAAGGATTAACAAAAGAAGTCAAAAAAGAAGGCTATTCTCAACTGATTCATCTTGGTCTGACAATGTAAACCCTTAAATAATTCCAACAAACCTTGTCCAAGTACTTGAAGTATACAATTTACATCAGTTTTTAATCCAACTCCATTACCACATCCCAAACATACACCACATCATGAAACAAACTTATTTCCAAATGCAACTCCATTTAATTGATGACGTGTTGTTTGTGTAATGTGCATTTTCAACCCTTAGTTTGTTTGTATGATCACAAACTCAATGCTAATTAATATATAATAGAACTTATTGATGCCTAGTTTAGTTGCAGCTCATATTTTCTTTTTGATTCATGATTTGAACAGTTGTGACGCTTTCCAAGCTTCTTGGTCAATCTGCAACATGAGGAACGTCGTTATCCTCACCCTCTGTTGTGACTGCTCTTGGTTTTCAAGTTCAACTTCTTGTCAAGGGGATATTTGTTTTATTTAGATGACAGTTTTGATGAATTAAGACAATAGATCCTACAATGACATGCACTTAGCCACACAAAATAACATGTCGTGCCATCCTCCGTCTCATAAACTATGATGAAATTAATTTTTGAATTTTCAAGGTCAAACAAACTACTTATAGAGTTTGATAATGACATAAATTATTAGTAATTTCTTTGCATAACACAAGGGGTACATCCTTAGAAACTTACCATGAAGAAAAGACATTTAAGCATATTACCAAAACTCAGAGAAATTGTATGTTACGTGGGATAGAAAGTTAAGACATTTGTTCACCATGTACATATAAAGGGGTGTTTGGCATTTCACCTTAGAGTCACATTAAAATCAGTTTCTCGTGTTTGGGAATACGAAAACTAAATATTGGTTATTTGAATAGTTTTTACAGTAGCAACTCTAATAAAAGCTATAAACTATACCTGCAAGTTCTTACAAAAAAAGAATTTTCAAACACATAATAACGCATATCAAATCCTAGGTACATGACATAAAACTCATGAATAACCACAATTCTTCTAAAGCCTATTTTTACCAGATCAATGACTTCTTGAGAATCAAAGAATCCTAATTTGTTATGTCTGATTATATCATTATAATAATTTATCCTATAATGACTTTCAAAACCATACCAAAGACCTCATATCTTATGTTTGATTATATCATTATTTCAGTAATTGTGAATACGGGTTTCTCTTAATATAAACAATTGTAACAGTTATAATAAATGTTTCCTGCCATATTAAACATAGAATGCTAATCCCTATGTTTTCCAATTACATTGTTGTGTTTTAATAATAATTTAGTTGTATTTAATATTAAAACCCATGTACGTATGTGATAAACTTATAAAATTAAATAATAATTGATGAATGCGTAATTATTCATATTTTTTCATGTCAAAATCCTTCATTTATGGCTAAATAAATAGCAAAAATGTGTGTTTTAAGTGCATATACCGTTAAAAGTTGTTATTTGTTATTGTAGGTACGGAACAAACACATTTGAGCAAAAGTACGGGATCTCGAGCATTTATTGAAGATTATTGAAGCGCGAAGAAGGCCCGAAGAGTCAAGCCCATTGGACCCAAAATTCTAGGCCCAACTTGCCCAGTAGTTTAGCTATCATGCTATATTAGACCATATTGTGGAAACCGGAGAGGGGGGGTGAATACGTTTCCTTTTTAAAAGCGTAAAATGTTTCGTATAAATTACCGATCAAGCGTGATCTAATATGAAGAGTGCTCGTATTAGTTCTATACCAACTATACATATTTAATCAAATCATATCACAACAATACAAACTAAGGCACAAATTTCACATCAATCCACGACATAAACATAATCAAAACAATATAAGAAACACGTCATGCAATTATCTATATAATGCAATTATAAAGATAAAGCGATAAATGCGAGTATAAATGTAAAGAGATGAGTAAAAGGAAATGCAAACCAGACACAAAAATTTATAGTGGTTCGGTCATGAAGCTCTTCTTTTCCCTACTCCCCTCCTCGATTACCCAACTCGAGAGTTACTTCACTAGTCAACAAGCTCCCTTTAGGCGGAGAAAACCGTACATAAGTAGCTTACACCAATTTCTGACACAAAGCCAAGTGTCGAGTTCTAATCTTAGCTAGAACCAATCTACCACGTAGCTTACACCAATTTCCGACACAAAGCCAAAGGTCGAGTTCTAATTTTAGCTAGAACCAATCTACCACATGCTTGTATTTTAAGGCCTAAAATGCTAACCACCCTTACAAGTATTTACCTCACCTAAATACTATCACAATCAACCCGGTCTAACTATTACACAAGTTTGGAATACATGGACTCGATCTATACATTATGAATGTAACATATGTCACGAACGCACTAACTAAACTACATAACTTCGTATCTTGATGATAACGAGAGTTCTTCTCTTGCACTTGAATGGATGGATAATTAGATTACATTTAAACAAACTTATAACAAGTTAAGTGATCAAAGAAAAAGGTTTGGAAGAAGGGTTTAGATCTGAGAAAAACTGTGTGAAAAAATATATTAAATATGTGGGAACAGTCCACTATTTATAGACAAAGTCGGGAGCAAAAAGACATGGCCGGCCCCCTTAGTTATTGCCGGCCCCCTTATATTTACCGTGCCCCCCTTGCCACCCATATATTTAAAGGGGCGCCCACTTTACACACGCTCCCATTTTGTCCTTTTCCGGGGAAGGTTTATCTAAGGCAGATTTTTCCGTTTTTAGGGTGAATATTTGAATTCACATATTTATTTTGAATTAAAACATTTCTTATAACTACAAAAATATTTTGTCTAATTATTTTTGTAAAAAGTTTTTGTTACATTTTTAAAAATGTAAAGTTTAGGAAAAAAAATATTTCTTTGATCATCCAACAAATTTAAAGTTTATTTGTTCATACCTTTAGTGATTTACGTCGAGTGAAAACTTATATTTGTTGTTGAAGCAGACTTGAGACGTCGAAAGGTGTTGACGTATGAATGCATTGATGATTTGTGATTACGAGTAACTTGAGCACTTTACGTTATGTGTTACAAGTTACATGTTTGTCATCACCAAAACACAAAGAAAATTTATAGATTAAATATCGTAATATTTGCACTAACAATCTCCTCCTTTTTGATGATGACAAAATATGTAAACTATAACTCATAGTAAAATATATAAGTTACTCATTTACACTTCTTATCCCCCTTTTGTCGAAACAAAAAGGTGGACATTCCAATAGGCGAGACTTTTACTGCACTTCGATCCTTAAAACAAAGATGCGAGCTTGCATCATCCCAAGTGAAGTCTTGCTCCTATCAACATCGTTTAATCATCCTAAGCTATCTACTTTGACACTTAAGTAACCTTTAGCTCATTGCACTCCTAAGATGCTTGCGTCCCTTGTATATTGACTCTAGCGGATCCATGAATCAAATTTGTTACAAACTCTTAACCTACATCAAGGGTTAGTTTCGTGCAACATAATATATATAGGAACAATATTATAGGGGTAGAATACACATATCAAGAAATGTGTATATGTTTCAAATGTAATGACTTTGACATTTTTAAATGCTCCCCCTCAGTGTATGCTCCCCCTTGTTTGGGGTATCAAGGAATCGAGTTACAGAAGTGTGCTACAAAACAAAGTTAGTAGAAAAATGCACATATATATAGTAACGATGATAGCTATATATAACAAGACACTTAGCGGGGAACAAAACATGCATGTCTTAGATATATGTACTCTAAAGTATGACACATAAAAATAAAATTCCAAAACTTAGACACATGCAATCATTGTTTTAATAACAACAACCTAAATCCAAGATAAAAAGAATCATGATGTATGCTTAAGACACGACAATGTTTAGGAACCAATGATAAGATTCAACCGACACATGCTTAAAGACTAAGACTCGACTAACACCCTTCGGTATAGTACTGCCTTTTAATAAACGAGAACAAAATTCGTTTATTGATTGACACACTATTATTATGAGAATGACTTCTTCCAAGATGTCATTTGGATAAGGAGTATTAACATACTTTGATCGACATGTTACTTATGATATCATCATCTAACCAAGATGATGAATTGAATTTAGATAGACTTTCCTCAAGGGTTGTATTAAGAGATTCCTAAATCCTCAAGGTTTCTTGTTAAGAATTATGTATGTTTTCATGTTTGGATTGTTTAAGGATAAGAATTATCGTAAGACTTTAAGTCGAACTAAACGTTGATGACAAGGATGATTTGTTGAGAATACATACTCTAAAGGTGACATTTAAGACTAGACAAATGTCATTTAATATCATGGCGAGATATGCGAAAATATATGCAAAAGAAAAATAAGATAAAGATGAAAACGATACGCTCTTGGATGTAAATGAAAGTGATTTTTTGAAGTGTAAAAACGAAGAAGGGTAAACGTGAATGGAAAGGGAAGGTGTTGACTAAAGGTTGACAAAGACGGTTTAGATGAATATATCGTTTGCACTAACGATGATATGTTGAAATGATGTGCATGAGATCCTTTAGGGACAAAGGTGGATGATTGTGAATCCATAGATTTGTTGGATGTTTTGTTGGTTGTCAATGTTGACGAATCAAAGATGAATATGTGAAATGAGGTAGTAGTTCTTTCATGGTGGAAGAAAAGTGAAAGACACAACATTGTGGTGACTCAACAACACTTGAAGCTTAAATATATTTTTTGTTTTATTCACTTGCTAGAAAGTAGAAATGATTAGATGATTAGAGAATGAGTGTGGGATGTTCTTGAGGAGATAATTTCAATAGTTTAGATGTGAAGGGCTTTGTTTTGTAGTGATAGACTATGGGTATACTAATTGTAAGGATTTGAGTTTAAGGATGAGACGCATTTCATTACGAAATTCACTTAACTTTTGACAACATAGGCACAAATGCTTATGAGTGTCGAGATATGAGGATGACCCATTGATCCAGGCATCAAGATGGGCATAGGTTTGTTCATTGTGAAAGGTGTTCAACCTCCATAGGTTGTAGTGGTTACATGGAATCTTTTTATGAAGATGGCTAGGTGGATGACTCAAGATTGGTAATAGTAAGGATGACTCGGTTTTTCATTTCACTTTGGTGGTTTGAGGATGTACTAGAACTAGTGATAACTAACAAGAGTGAAGAATAGTTATGAGGTTTGAGTGTATGGTAGAAGTGTATCTTGTAGATTTTATGTATGATCGACATACGGGTTAAGAGGCTTGAATTAATTTTGGTTTAGTGCACGGGGTGTACTTGAGTTGAAAAGGAAGTGAGTGTTCTTGTAAGTTGGTTTCTAGTGAATAAGAATCACATATGTGAGTTCTTGAGAGTATTTGGTTAAAGGATATATGTGAAGGAGTGTGATTTCCCTTCCCATTTAATTTGTGCTCATCCAGACATAAAAATATGGAATAAATAGAATAAATGAAGACAAACGAACACAGAAGCGATGAGCTTGACAATGCAAAGATGGATGACGGCCAGCATACGACGAACTTCATCTACGAAGTTATGTAGCTCTTCTCGAGCATTGCGAATGTTCATAGAAAAATCACACGACAAAGTATGAGGTTGTCTTAAAGGTGGTAGCGAAAGTAGTAGACGAAAGGTATTTGACATCTATATAATAATAGAGGCGTGATTAAGGTTTTTGTGAAACGAATTAGACATGAGTAATGAGTGACATTTTAATTTACATTTAGCGAATTAAAAATACTTAAATATTTCGGATAAAATAGTTAAGTTGTCGAGATTTATTGGAATACATTTAATGGTAACAAGACTATTAAAATGAGAACGAGACGTTTACGAGATTTTTGATAAATTTTGACGGAGGAGTGACGTTTTAATTTGCTTTTCATGAATTAAAATTTCTTAAGCATTTTGGATAAAATAATTAAGTTGTCGAGATTTATAGATATAAATTTAATAGTAACGAGACTATAAAAAGAGTTGTTGTTAGCTTTTAGCTTTTGGAAGAGCGTTTTAACATATGTTGTTAAAAGGATTGAATATGAATTTTCAGATATGACTTTTAACGTTTTCGATCGCAAGTTAAATTACTTGAATATTTCGGATGAAATATTTAAGTTGTCAAAACTACTTAGAAGTGTATTAGATTTATATCTAACCATCACTTGACAAAAGAGTGGATTATTCGGTAGGAAACGAGATGATGAATAAGGAAGTGCGTGCATGGAGACTCTATGAGATTTAAGACCATTTTTGCGACTATTATGACCTATTGGATTGTGACACTAAAGGCCGCGTGTAGTAAGGGTATAAATTCTAGTGTTAGGAAATATATACCTAGATGCATAAGACACATAGATTTAAGCATGTAAGACTATTTAAGCATGCAACATCACAATAACCATAAAGATTAATGAGTAAGACTATATGACATCTAAAGGTATATCGTGATAGGCATACCTAATTCGTTATGCATCAAACCGTCATAGTGTAGGTGCACGATTAACACGCAAGTCATGTAAAACGACGCATAATAAATATGATTACTTTAAACGCAAACATCATGTAAAACATGTTAACATTTAGCATGTAAGAGCATGTATTATTTAGATAAACTAAGAAATATAATATCGGAATTTTTTGACAAAGACAAAAACCTTTATAATAAACATGCATTCAATAACTAAGCAATTAATCGTTGATCATCAAGATAATCACGAAGGCATATAATCGTATCACATAGGAATGAGTTTTCATCTTGAAACTTCAAAAACACATATGTGAGATGACACGAATCTAGGAACGTTTGATAAAATCCTAGTTACTACTTGTTTAATGAGATATTCTAATGAAAGACAAATTTCATTAATGTAAACTAACTTAAGTTACTACTTTTTTATTTAGTTTAAATTTACCTATTGAAGTGTAGCAAAGAAGAGATATGGTAGATTCTCTAATACTTCGCCTAATATGACTCAAACAACCGTGTTTTTATGATGGTAGATCTAGATGATATATTTTACACAAAATCCTAATAAAGATGTGTTGAATGCTTAGAAAAGTGTAAGCAAGATGTTTTAATATTTTGTTTAAGATCTATAGGTTGTTTGGTTTTGATGGCATATTGCTTGATTTAATGGATGTCTTATATTAAGTCATCTTGTATGTGTAGTTATTACATGTGAGTTTAATGTGATTGATTTTCAAAAGGCAAGAGATGTGCTTATTTGTAATAATGAAGAATACGTTATATTAAGATTGTTTTAAGAATGCTTCTTTGCATATCTTATGAAATGAATCTCATCAAGGTTATTTACCTTAATTGAGTTTGTGATTCTTAAATGAGACATATTTTATTTTTAAACAAATATGCTATTTTAAAATTAATATTCTTATCAATACTATATACCCTAATTAAACAAGTATTTGAATTGATGAATTTTACTTGTTTATGCATGACACATATTGTGTCACACCCCGCTAGAAGCGGAAACACGGGATGCGACATTATGATTTACATCGCACAAGATAGAAGATTACACCATAAATTTAATACCGAGAATTTGGTTTATAAAGTTACATTGAAAATAACTTTAAATATGAAATACGCGTGTATCCTTGGAAAAAGTATCGTGGTCATTGTAAAATCTTGCACTCCATTACCTCCAATTTACAATACTGATCACCTGAAAATGATACTCGAAAGGATCAACATTACGTTGGTGATCGTAGGTTTAGAAGTAAACCCAGTTGTTGTGCTAGAATTTAATAGTGGAAAATAGTGTAATATGAAAGCAGAATGCAAGCAGTAGTATTTAGATTTCCAACATAACAACACATCATACCATAGTAGTCCAAACCTAATCAACAAATCAATAGTGGTCCACGCGCTTATAGATTTCTAAACCTATCGCCTACCAGCTGGAGCTACGCAGTCGGCTAAGTAGTATTGAGCAGAAGTCCAAATAGAACTTTGCATAAATAGATCTCATAGCATTCACATACGCAATCATAGGCACATAGCATTGTCCAAAGAATAAGAGGTCTTGCACAAAGCAGTTTGAAATAGATTTAGTATCATTTTCACCTAACAGAAAATAGTTTAAAAAGTGGGGCTACGAGAACTCACATCAAATAAGATGATGATAGCTAATAGTGGATGATCTCTAACTAAACGTGCAACGGTACCCAACTACGACCTATTTAATAAGTTTTACTCAGCAATATAGTTTAAGAAAACAACCTATTTTACAAGCGTTTGCATTTCAGTTTGTAAAAATGTTTTGAGTAATTGTTAATAAAAGATTTCATTAAGTATTTTGACTCGATGAACTTAGATCAAGGTGCGATATAAGTATTACTTGAGAATAGAATTGGAGTTTTACAACTGGATGGAATATTAAGTATTTAAAAGTAGATCTGACGAGAACTGGCCAAGGAAGGAATAACGATATTTAAGGAGAGAGTTTATTGGAAAATTACGGAGACGCACACGAAATGAGTGTTAAGAAATCGAGTTTCAAAGAAATAAGACTTTAGATAAATAGGAATCATAGAACTAGGAATTAAGATAGATTTAGAATCTAAGAAATATAAATAGATGATTTAAGAATCATAGAACTAAGGATTAAGATAGATTTGAATTTAAGAAACAAAAATAGTAATATAAATAGATGATTTAAGATTCGTAGAACTAAGGATTAAGATAGATTAAAATTTAAGAAATAAAAATAAAAGAATTAGGATTTCAAAGATAAATAAAATAATATAAAAAAATTAGACATGTTTTAGTAATTTAACATGTTACTCCAAATTAGTTTGATAGAACACCATTATGATAGACACTACAATGTTTTTTATTCATAAAATAGGTGTTAGAAGTTTTACATAAAATTCATGTTTTTTGTCTTTTAGTCAGGTATTAAAATAATAATATTTTATTATTTCGTCTTCTTGTCGAGATTTTAGATATTAGTTCGTATTATGATTATACGTAAAATTATTAGTTTGTTGATTGTAATTTAGTATAAACGTTTACTAAATTTAAATTATTATCTAATAATTAGTAAATTTTGTCCTTTTGTCAAACCGTATGAAAATAAGTTTTTCAAGATATTTTCTAAGTGTATGTTATTTTATAAAAAATTTAGCATGACCCGTTTGTTTGTAAAAGTTTTCTAAGGTTTCCAACCTTATTTTCAACCACTTTTCCAATTTCAATAGTTTTCCTACAAAATGCCAAAATCCACGTTTACGTGACGTTTCGTCAAAACACATCTTTCAAATGACCATTTTAATCGTTTTAAGCATACATGAGTAAAAGTTGGTCAAAAATCCGCCTTAAGCATTTATATTTACTAGTTTTCACTTATTGGGCTCGAAAGCCCAGTGTTAGCCCGAAAGTGATTTTTGAGTATATCATTATACAAGTTCAACCAAATTTTAAGTCCACTAGTTAATCCAATTGTTAAACCAAAGCCCATCATGTTTAGTAAGTAGTTTATAAATATTGAGTTTCCGTTTTAGTCCATTAGTCATTGGGCCTTATGGGCTGTTAGGAGTTTCTTAGTTAGTCCAATTGTATAAAAATAAGTGTTCGTTAATCCTTATTGGGCTTCTCGGACCAATAAGCCCATACGAGTATTTTATAAATTTTCAAGTTCCAAAATAGATAAATAGATATTAGAATAAGCTAATAAGCTCTTTATATGCCAAGATAAATTATGCTAATAAGTCAAAATTAAGCCAGAAGGTTATTGGGTCTTGTTGGGCCGATAGTTGCACACAAGTCCAATAAGCACTCTAAAAATAGACTAGGCACAATAGTAGGCCCAATAAGTAAATGGTACATCAAATAAGTATTTTTGATATAAGATTAAGCTGGAATTATGATTAGAAAATATAAGCCGAAGTAATAAGCCAAGAAATAAGCCATGGCTTATTCTCTTATTAGGCCGTGAGCCCAATAAGCTCAAAAGAATTATAGATAAGCATAAGTCCACAAGCTCGGAAATCGTATATGTCACTAATAAGTTAGGAAAATAAGCAAAAAGAATAAGTTATGGCCAATAAGGCAAATAAGCCGAAGCTTATTTCCTTATTGGGCCGAAGACTTTAATAAGCCCAATATCAAAATAATAAGCCCGAATAGATAATAAGATTGAAAACCAAATAAGTTACAAATTAAGCCGCGTAGTGAGTACAAAAAATAAGCCAAAATAAGAATAAGCAACACGATAAGCCATATTCGTTCACGAATAGGCCTAGATCAAGACTAAGCTCATTGGGCTCGAAATAAGCACACTCCGAAACCCATTTTGGTTGGGTTCAGACCGAGACCAAACACAAGAGCCCAAAATTCCAATAAGCAAAACCAAATAAGCCGAATAAGCCTTTTAGCAACCGAATAAGCTCACAATGAGCTTATTAATAAGCCGAATCTAGATTAAGCAAAACCACAAATTTTCCTTTTGAACCCTATTTGGCCGAGACTCAATATAAGCTCGTGACACACAAATAAGCTCACAGTGAGTTTATTATTAAACCAAAATTCAAAATAAGCTCTTAGACCCTAAATGTTATTTTATTATTAAGACCATTTTATAAAAGTGACACTTTTCTTGTTCTTCTCCTTTAGTTTATTTCGAACCAAAACGCACCCTTAATGAATTTTTCATAGTTTTTATGTTTTAAAATTTTACAAACGCATTGTACATCTATGTTTAGAACATCATTAGGATATTAAAAGTACAAGTATTATAGAATTTCGAAGACTTACAAAAAGAGGGTTTTAAATGAGGATTTGGACTCGAATAACAACCCAAACCTTGTTTTTAATACACCTCGACTATTAGATAATTAACCCTTATGATCTTGATACCTTGTTCTTATTTGAAGATTGAAAATTTATGGATTTATGGTGGTTGTGGTTTTCGGACGTGGCCAAGAAAAGGAGAAAGGGAGAGAAATTTTTTCTTAGTTTTTGATTTGGTGCATGTATGTGTGATTTTTGAAATAGATATAGCCAAAAGAGAGAACATGACATGGTAGCTAAAAACTAGCCATGTTGTCTCCAAGGGGTCCTTTTGGTTTTGGGATCCTATGGGGAATCCTAGTCGTTTTGTCTCTTGTCAGGTTGCTTATTGCTCATAGTTCGTGATTTAAAAACATGACCCTAAAGTTTCTTTGTATTTTTATCGAATGTAATTGTGTTTACTTAAACTTTGAATATTCACACTATAGGTTTAATAGTTAATTTGTTTTAGATTTAGTGCGGACTTACGTTGTTTCTCCGTTTCCGGTTAACTCTAGGCATAACTCGAAATATTTGCGTTTTATGAAATCATCAAATAACAATTAAAATAAGTTTATTTTATTTATTAGAGACATATAGACGAGTTTTGACTTTTTGTCGTTCCGGTACGCGTTGTTTGCCGTTTTTCGCTGTGCGCGGGAAGGTTTTTCGGTAAGTGATTATATGCGACTATAGTCGTTTAGAAAATAGAAACTTAACTCAAAGGTGAGTTGTTCATAATAATATTTGATATTTGACAGTCGGTTAAATCGTAACTGTTTAGCGTAATTAAGTCAACTGTGAGTTTTCTTATAGAAATTTGAATGAATAGGAATATGTAGACATATAGTCATAGTATTTTGGGATACTATAACCTAGGAAAATCTCTGGTTATCACGGTCTTCCTCCCTTAAAAGAATTTCGTCCTGAAATTCAACTCAAATTACCGGAAGGTGCGATGAAGGGTGGAAGGTAAGGGCACTAGGTACGATGTCTAGTTCCTACTAATCTTTTCGAGCATAGTCTTAGTTTGATTGTTGACTTGGATATTTTCCAGAGTTAACAAATGCTTAATCAAGGAGTCGTTGTAGGTTATCTAATGTTTCGGTCGTTGGTCTCTTCCAAATTGGGTGTTTGATGGTGATGTGGTTCGTGACATATCCATGTGCTGCCTCAGGAAACCTAGTAGCAATGCCTACGGGGTCTTGCTCACAAGAGTCTAATCGGTTACATTAGACCTAGAGGAATTGGGTATTTCACTTACGTTAGGATTATAAGATTAGTTGTTTTGTTATAAAGGAAAAGTTTTGGTTTAGGGTTTGCCTTGTATGGTCGAATCCACTTGTTTTCTTCATGAGGCAGTGTCTAGCTCCTCGTCTTTCAATTACAGATGGGACGTGGCATTTTCCTTACGGTGTCGTTCGCCATTCTAAGGTAGTGTCGGTGCTTAAAGTCAGAATCTGCTAAGCAATCCTTCCTAAGTTTTCGTCGTCCTATATCGGATCCTTACTGGGTTCTAAGAGGTCCTCTGTGGGGTCTTCTCATGTTCTCCTTTCTCTTCGGTTGTTAACCTCCAAATGTCGTCTTACAAAGATACTTACGCAAGTCGGTTCATTTTAAAATAGTCATAAAAAAAGAAAAGTATTGTAATGAAATGAGTGTAGGGGTTTCGTGCGAAGTGGTAAACCTTATTAGAAATAAGTGGTAAGTCGTATCATAAGAGGGTAGAAATAGGTGGTGTACACTTTTTGAAATCGCAGCGACTCATTTAAAATAGCTACCAAGGACCTTTGATTCTTAGATTTCATACAAAATTTCCTATTACTAGAGAAAAGAACTACGACTTCAAAGTGAGTCTACTGCTGGCTGAAGCTACTCAGTTCATACCTACTACTAACTGAAGCTACTCAGTTTAGTGAAGTACATCAAACCTACTAGGCTTATCTATCCTACCTCTCTACACGGTCCATCTGCCGCTCAAGTATGGCTACGCGCTCTCTCAGCTCCTGCAACTCACGCTGATCCGTAGCGTGCTGCATCCTTAATGCAAGTATATCCCTCTGATCCTCATACCAAGCCTGTCATAGAGCTGCTCTCTAGGAGTCTGTTTGCCCTGCCCAGGCCTCAAGGGCCAAAACTGGTCGCCATAGGGCACCAAAAGTGATAATGGCATGTTCATGCGCTCATTCCATGCTCCCAAGCCTGAAACGCTACGAGTGAATCTCATCACGAACTGCCTCTAATCTCGCAAACAACCGTGTAAAGTCCCTACCATACCCCTCGAAGAGGGTTGGTGGCAACGCGTCTAAAGGCTGGGTGTGGTCATGAAGTATGCTTCCGTAAAGCTCAAGCTACGCTCCTACCTCTAAGAACTCATCCTCATCTATTGCTATGGTCGCTGCTGGAGTGATCACCGGTGAAGCTATAGGTGATGGTACAGTCAAGGATGCTGGTGAAACAGGTAAAGAACCGGATGACCACTCAGGTGATGCTGGAGTCTCAACTGGTGCACGGACTAGAGGTGCATTGAACTCAATATCTATGTAAACGGTGCCATCCTCAGGGTCAACCCATGTGGGACGTGTAGGTAACCTAGGCGTGGGAGTCTCATCTGCTCTCTTCTTTGCTAGTCTAGTACGGACCTAGAACTCTGTCCTACTGGTCCGTCTCCAAACACACTATATATATAATATAATATATAAGTATATAAGGATAAGACAAATTATAGTATAGTAAGTATTTTTCGTCGGGTTCGAGAAACAAACTTTTAACCAAAGTTGTTCTTAAAAACCTCCCGGGTCGTTATTCCCCAATGAAGCGTGAATTGAGATTCGAAAACGTCCGTGATCGCGCGTTTTGAATGGTTTGAAAGATTTTTGAATTGGTTTCTATAACTACTAATAAAAACGAATAAATGCACGAAAACAAGTAAACTAGTAACGACAATTAAAAACGAAAGCATAAAATGTAAACGGGAATTAGAAAACACGACATTTAAGCAAATATACTAAAATTTAAGCCTACAAACGCAAATTTAATTTCTAAACCTAAATTAAGATAAAAGAAAATTTTATAAAAAAGAATTTTTTTTATTATTTTCCTATTTTTTATGATTTTTTAAAGTTTTTAATAAAGAAAAATGATTAAAAATAGTAAACTTAACTCTAAAAATCTGGAAAAATTACTAAAAATGTAAAAAGTAATGCATGATTTTATAAAATTGCTAACTAGAAAGAAGCTGAAACGAAAAGCTCTATTAAGCTAATTATAAGCTATGGCTTATATTTAAAAAGAAAAGTGAAAAAGGGTATAAGAGAAAAGGGTTGGGCTGGGTCTTCTCAGTCTCAATGGAATCCTCAAAAGGTTCAGACTCAATGTCCGTAGTAATGGGTGTGTAAGCCTGCCTAACTAGCATATAGGGGTTATCATGTAAAGGAGTGATCACTGGGGAGTCTCTGGCTCTATCAGTAGGTGTGATAGTCTCTGGGACAGTGTGGCCTGATAAGGAAGACATGACATGTGATAACACGGTAGGTGTATAAGTAATCTCATAAAATAGATTAATCAAAATTATCAGCATAGATTGCTTACATATAGTACTTAGTAGGAAATTATAACTCAAATACTTATAGTAATATGATAGACACGCCAAGCAAACATGAAATGTAAGCATGGGCAATGATGACTAGGTAATAGAAATAGGGCAAGCATTTAAGGCGACACATAATGCAACTAAGGCAATCATACAAGTCAATGGACAATCAATAATGATTTACGCATTAGCAGCCATGGTGAACCATGTGTAAGAATCTAATGTGAAGGTACATATATATAATATGTACGCTCATGGTCAAAGCATTTTTAGGTGATCTTAGAATTTCATACCCCCTAACATAACTTGAGGGAACTACCCCCATCATTTCATAATCCTTCGTAAATTAGGCATAGATGACAGGCTATGCATAGTTTAGGAAGAACTTATGAAATGCTCGGGATAGTTAACTTTCATCATGTTCGAGGTTTTTAAAAAAACTTTAGTTGGTTATAGTTGGATTTTTATTTTAGAAAAATAGGCATTCTCTATAACCTTGGCTCTGGATACCAATCTGGCACACCTAGCTAGAAGCGAAAACACAGGATGCGACATAATGATTTACATCGCACAAGATATAAGATTACACCATAAATTTAATACCGAGAATTTAGTTTACAAAGTTACATTAAAAACAGATTTAAATATGAAATACATGTGTATCCTTGGAAAAAGTA
The DNA here is from genome assembly GCA_026074375.1 of Tanacetum coccineum. NCBI lineage: Eukaryota > Viridiplantae > Streptophyta > Magnoliopsida > Asterales > Asteraceae > Tanacetum > Tanacetum coccineum. Next base: position 8,028 of record BQNB010103469.1, on the reverse strand, counting down.
TCGTGGTCATTGTAAAATCTTGTACTCCATTACCTCCAATTTATAATACTGATCACCTAAAAATGATACTCGAAAGGGTCAACATTACGTTGGTGAGCTCGTAGGTTTAGAAGTAAACCCAGTTGTTGTGCTAGACTATAATAGTGGATAATAGTACAATATGAAAGTAGAATGCAAGCAGTAGTATTCAGATTTCCAACATAACAACACATCATACCATAGTAGTCTAAATACAATCAACAAATCAATAGTGGTCGACGCGCTTATAGATTTCCAAACCTATCGCCTACCAGCTGGAGCTACACAATCGGCTAAGTAGTATTGAGCATAACTCCAAATAGAACTTTGCATAAATAGATCTCATAGCATTCACATACGCAATCATAGGCACATAGCATTGTCCAAAGAATAAGAGGTTTTGCACAAAGCAGTTTGAAATTGATTTGAGTATCATTTTCCCCCAACGAAAAATAGTTTAAAAAGTGGGCTACGAGAACTTACCTTAGATAAGGTGATGATAGCTAATAGTGGATGATCTCTAACTAAACGCGCAATGGTACCCTACCACGACCTATTTAATAAGTTTTACTCAGCAATATAGTTTAAGAAAACAACCTATTGTACAAGCATTTGCATTTGAGTTTGTAAAAATGTTTTGAGTAATTGTTTATAAAAGATTTCATTAAGTATTTTGACTCGGTGAACTTAGATCAAGGTGCGATATAAGTATTACTTGAGAATAGAATTTGAGTTTTACAACTGAATGGAATATTAATTATTTAAAAGTAGATCTGACGAGAACTGGCCAAGGAAGGAATAACGATATTTAAGGCGAGAGATTTATTGGATAATTATGGAGACGCACACGAAATGAGTGTTAAGAAATCGAGGTTCGAAGAAATAAGAATTTAGATAATTAGGATTCATAGAACTAGGAATTAAGATAGATTTAGAATTTAAGAAATAAAAATAGTAATATAAATAGATGATTTAAGAATCATAGAACTAAGGATTAAGATAGATTAGAATTTAAGAAGTAAAAATAGTAATATAAATAGATGATTTAAGAATCATAGAACTAAGGATTAAGATAGATTTGAATTTAAGAAACAAAAATAGTAATATAAATAGATGATTTAAGAATCATAGAACTAAGGATTAAGATAGATTAGATTTTAAAAAATAAAATATAAAAGAATTAAGATTCAAGGCTAAATAAAATAAAATAAAAGAAAAATCGGACATGATTTAGTAATTTAACCTATTACCCCACATTAGATACTACAATGTTTTTTATTCACAAAATAGGTGTTAGAAGTTTTACATAAAATTCATGTTTTTCGTCTTTTAGTCCGGTATTAAAATAATAATATTTTATTATTTCGTCTTCTTGTCGAGATTTTAGAAATTAGTTCGTATTATGATTATGCGTAAAATTCTTAGTTTGCATATTATAATTTAGTATAAACGTTTACTAAATCTAAATTATTATCTAACGATTAGTAAATTTTGTCCTTTTGTCAAACCGTATGAAAATAAGTTTTCCAAGATATTTTCTAAGTGTATGTTATTTTATAAAATTTTGGCATGACCCGTTTGTTTGTAAAAGTTTCCCAAGGTTTCTAACCACTTTTCCAATTTCAATAGTTTTCCCGAAAAATGCCAAAATCCACGTTTACGTGACGTTTCGTCAAAACACATCTTTCAAATGACCATTTTATTTGTTTTAAGCTTACATGAGTATAAGTTGGTTAAAATTCCGCCTTAAATATTTATATTTACTAGTTTTCACTTAATGGGCTCGAAAGCCCAGTGTTAGCCCGAAAGTGATTTTTAAGTATATCATTATATAAGTTCTACCAAATTTTAAGTCTACTAGTTAATCCAATTGTGAAACCAAAGCCCATCATGTTTAGTAAGTAGTTTATAAATATTTAGTTTCCGTTTTAGTCCATTAGTCATTGGGCCTTATGGCACGTTAGGAGTTTCTTGGTTAGTCCAATTGTATAAAAATAAGTATTAGTTAATCCGTATTGGGCTTCCCGGCCCATTAAGCCTATACGAGTATTTTATAAATTTTCAAGTTCCAAAATAAATAAATAGATATTAGAATAAGCTAATAAGCTCTTTATATGCCAAGATAAATTATGCTAATAAGTCAAAATTAAGCCAGGAGGTTATTGGGTCTTGTTGGGCCGATAGTTGCACACAAGTCCAATAAGCACTCTAAAAATAAACTAGGCCCAATAGTAGGCCCAATAAGTAAATGGTACATCAAATAAGTATTTTGATATAAGATTAAGCTAGAATTATGATTAGAAAATATAAGCCGAAGAAATAAGTCGAGAAATAAGCCGTGGCTTATTCTCTTGTTAGGCCGTGAACCCAATAAGCTCAAAAGAAGTATAGATAAGCTAGAAATAAGTCCATAAGCTTAGAAATAGAATATGTCACCAATAAGTTAGGAAAATAAGCAAAAAGAATAAGCTATGGCCAATAAGGCAAATAAGCCGTAGCTTATTTCCTTATTGGGCCGAAAACTTTAATAAGCCCAATATCAAAATAATAAGCCCGAGTAGATAATAAGCTTAAAAACCAAATAAGTTACAAAATAAGCCGCGTAGTGAGTACACAAAATAAGCCGCAATAAGAATAAGCAACACGATAAGCCACATTCATTCACGAATGGGCCGAGATCAAGACTAAACCCATTGGGCTCAAAATAAGCACACTTCGAAACCCATTTTGGTTGGGTTCGGACCGAGACCAAACACAAGAGCCTAAAATTTCAATAAGCCAAACCAAATAAGCCAAATAAGCCCTTTAGAACCTTCTTGGGTCGGTACCGTTGCACGTTTAGTTAGAGATCATCTACTATTAGCTGTCGTCATCTTATATGAGGTGAGTTCTCATAGCCTCACTTTTTAAACTATTTTCCGTTGAGGGAAAATGATACTCAAATCTATTTCAAACTGCTTTTACTTCTGTGCAAAACCTCTTATTCTTTGGACAATGCTATGTGCCTATGATTGTGTATGTGAATGCAATGAGATCTATTTATGCAAAGTTCTATTTGGACTTCTGTTCAATACTACTTAGCCGACTGTGTAGCTCCAGCTGGTAGGCGATAGGTTTGGAAATCTATAAGCGCGTGGACCACTATTGATTTGTTGATTGGGGTTTGACTACTATGGTATGATGTGTTGTTATATTGGAAATCTAAATACTACTGCTTGCATTCTGCTTTCATATTGCACTCTACTATTAAATTCTAGCACAACAACTGGGTTTACTTCTAGCTCACCAATGTAATGTTGACAGCTTCGAGTATCATTTTCAGGTAATCAGTATTATAGGTAATGGACTACAAGATTTTACAATGACCATGATACTTTTTTCAAGGATACACGTGTATTTCATATTTAAATCTGTTTTCAATGTAACTTTGTAAACCAAATTCTCGGTATTAAATTTATGGTGTAATCTTATATCTTGTGCGATACAAAACATTATGTCGCATCCCGTGTTTTCGCTTCTAGTGGGGTGTGACATATTGTGATAGGTTATTTTTCAATTCTAATAGCTTATAATTTTACAAACAATATATAGTGTATTATCGTGTAACACAACCATTCATGTTACGAAGAGAATAAAATGCATAGGATATATATTATCCGTTATCAATCATTTAACACGATGAATACATGAGTTCTCTAGACGAAATGTTTCCCAAACATTATGTTATCCTAGGTGAACGAATAAGAGTATTATTCTTATTTTAGAATTTAGCCAAATGTGGATTTAAGCTTTGAATTGTGATTTTACGTTGTATGAGCAAAGTTTACATATATTGTTTGTTTGCTCGTGTTTGGTTTTTAGGAAATGACACATTTACCAATTGCATTGCAATGTAAATTGCTTGAATATTTCGGACGAAATATTTAAGTCGTCAATCCTAACTCATTATGTATTTTATGCATCTTATTAAACATATTAGTGTAATATTTGGAACACAACCATTAGACAAGTAGACTCAATATGGCATCATCAACACAAGTGTTAGTTATGATCCGATGCATATTCTTTTTATCTAGAAAAGGATGTAAGTATTTTCATATCAATCTAGTGTGATTGAGTATGTAGATTCAAGATAATATCTTTTGTTATATTTTGATATAATCTTGAAACTAAACAAATAAGAATCCGATTTCATGTCCACACTCAAAAACTTGTCAATTAGATTTGATAAAGATATCAATCATAATTTGAATAATGAATCGATATATACTCGAAATCTTTCTTGACCCTCACGAACACTCATTTAAAAGAAAATAAATAAATATTTTAATAGTGTGTTCCATTAATCCTAAGACTAGTCGTGAGTGTGAGGTTAATGAATTATGACAAGTTAACTTATTACTTCAAGATTGTCATATATTTTGTTTGTGCGAAAAACTCTTTATTGTTAAGTACAATGTGCATAGTTTTGTTCAATTCATAAATATTATTATACAAAACATAACTCTTGTAAAATTCTATATAAAAGAATTATGTGTGTGTGTGTGTTGGATCAATGCAAACACACGCAAAGTTCAAAAATACATTTTCTTTTACTCAAATACTAATGTATTAAAATGATCTATTTTCTCTTGTTTAAACAACCTAAGGTCAAACAAAGTAAGTTGTTGAAATATTTAGATGTGTTGTTGAAAATAGATTAATACATTGGAAATATTTAGGTAACGAGTTTTAACATATTTTTCAATATACTTGACAAGTTATTAAATTCTTATTCCAATGTATATTACCATAATTGAAAAGATTTATTATATGTTTATGTAACATTTAAAAATTGATTGATCTATGCCTATATGCAATGCAAAAGCAATTTCGCAACCTAGTACAAGAAATTTAGCATAAGTTTAACTAGTGCATTATCATGGGTACTAATAATGAACAACTTACAAGACGTATGTTACACATATATTTCTAGATAGCTTAACTACGAAATGGAACAAGCACATAAGAGTTTAACTAACTATATTAAGATACATACACAAGAAATAATCATATAGCATAGCACACAAAAGTACTTGTCGTCGTTATGTGTATTAGATACAACAATGTATACTTAGCTTGGTTTTGTTTGAAAATGAATTAGTTTACTCTCCATTTCAAAAATTAACCAATTTTAATCTTTTTGAAAAGTTAAGTACGCCATTTTTCAAAGATATACCGACTAGAAATGTCTGACTCGAAAGAAAAAGATAAAATACAAGTTTTACGTTAAAACGAAACTCAACGTTTTGGACTATACGTAGTATTTTGTATTTCTGACCGAATTAGGTTTATTTTAAATACTTGGAAGTATTCTTATATGAAAGTAGACTTAATTATCTTTAAAATGGCGGGTGGCACGACTTCTACGAACTTACGGTTATATGAATTTTCAAAGTTTTCAAAAATCTGCCGAATCATACAGGTGCCCCCCTGATTGATAAGGGGCCCACCCAGAGAGATTAGGGGGCCGGCATCTGACACTCAGATTCACTATTTTTTATACAAAATCATTTAGTGACTTAGCAGAAAGATGTAAAACTTACTGGACTTGATACCGAACATATAACACTTATTTTAAGCATCATTTTTTACTTCAAGCTAGTATACTAAGTATATTTAACAACAAAACTAATACAAGTTAAGCAACAAAACACTTTTCATATTTAATCCCCCTTCATAGGTAATTTGATACATGGATCGTACTCAATTTTTAAAACCATTTGTTTTGAAAATTAGAGCGACGTGGCTCCTGATACCAATTGTGGAAACCGTAAAAGGGGGGGTGAATAGGTTTCCTTTTTAAAAACTTAAAATATTTCGTATCAAATTACTGATCAAGCGTGATATAATATGAAGAGTGCTCGTATTAGTTCTATACCAACTATACATATTTAACCAAATCATATCACAACAATACAAACCAAGGCACAAAGTTCACATCAATCCACGACATAAACATAATCAAAACTATATAAGAAACACGTCACGCACTTATCTATCTAAAGCAAGTATAAATATAAAGCGATAAATGTGAGTATAAATGTAAAGAGATGAGTAAAAGAAAATGCAAAATGGAGACAAAGATTTGTAGTGGTTCGGCCACGAAGCTCCCCTTCGCCCTACTCCACTCCCCGAGTACCCAACTCGAGAGTTACTTCACTAGTCAACAAGATCTCTTTAGGCGGAGAAAACCGTACACAAGTAGCTTACACCAATTTCTGACACAAAGTCAAATGTCGAGTTCTAATCTTAGCTTGAACCAATCTACCACGTAGCTTACAACAATTTCTGACACAAAGACAAATGTCGAGTTCTAATCTTAGCTAGAACCAATCTACCACATGCTTGTATTTTAAGGCCTAAAATACTAACCACTCTTACAAGTATTTACCTCACCTAAATACTATCACGATTAACCCGATCTAACAATTACACAAGTTTAGAATACATGGACTCGATCTATACATTGTGAATGTAACATATGTCACGAATGCACTAACTAAACTACATAACTTCGTATCTTGACGATAACGAGAGTTCTTCTCTTACACTTGAATGGATGAATAATTGGATCACATTTAAACAAACTTATAACAAGTTAAGTGATCAAAGAAAAAGGTATGGAAGAAGGGTTTAGATCTGAGAAAAACTGTGTGAAAAAAATATGTTAAATATGTAGGAACAATCCACTATTTATAGACAAAGTTGAGAGCAAAAAGACATGGCCGGCCCCCTTAATTATTGTCGGCCTCCTTATCAATCAGGAGGCCGCCTACTGAAAGACGCTCCTGATTTTGTTCTTTTGTAGGGAAATATTTTCTGGGGTAGTTTTTACTGATTTTGGGGGAAAAACTGAATTCAAATATTTATTTTGAATTAAAACATTTCTTATAATTACAAAAATATTTTGTCTAATTATTTTTGTAAAAAAGTTTTGTTACATTTATAAAAATGTAAAGTTTAAGACAAAAATTATTACTTTGATCATCCAAAAAATTTAAAGTATGTTTGTTCATACCTTTAGTGATTTACGTCGAGTGCAAACTTATATTTGTTGTTGAAGCAAATTTGAGATGTCGAGAGGTGTTGACGTATAAATGCATTGATGATTTGTGATTACGAGTAACTTGAGCACTTTACGTTATGTGTTACAAGTTACATGTTTGTTATCACCAAAACGCAAAGAGAATATGTAGATTAAATATCGTAATATTTGCACTAACACATATTGTTAAAAAGGCCACCGGGCCTACTCAAGCCCAATAGTTTTCATATTGCTTATATAACCTACGGATGGAAAGGATAGAAGAAGAACACGCTCTAAGTTGTATCTTTTACTCTTTTAGCTTTTCTTTTCTTATTTTTATTTAGTTTAGATTAGTTAAAATTAGTTTAAATTAGTAAATTTTGTCATACACCTTCGTTTAATTTATGATTTGAATCATTGAGTCGAGATCCTGAAAGAACAAGGGCCAAAAAAAGAACAAAACAAGTGATCATGGCCCTTGATCTAATCTCCATCCAATGGCTAATATTAAATCCTCTCATCATATATAATTCACAAAAATCCACACCTACCCCTCATTTAATTTTTATTTTTCTCTCTCCTCAAAAAACACACACACCGGCTCATCCTTATATCCACCACCATCGACCTACAACCACCGACGCCGGAAACCTAACAACCACCACCATCGACCTACAACACCGCAAAACCACCGTCATCGCCTCTACAAACACCGTAAGATCATCGTCGTCGCCGTAAAACACAATAAAACCATCGTAGTTCGCCGGAAAATGGATGAAGATCATGTTGTGGAAGTGTCTAAACAGATCGATCTAAACCAAGAGATTATTGAACAACAAAATAAAGTTATATCAGATGGAAGTGCTGATGTACCAGAAGCTAAAGTTGCAGATGCCTTTATGGAAGATGTTACAGGTAAAAATCACATGTGATTCTGCTCT
>BQNB010103468.1:3077-24031 GCA_026074375.1 Tanacetum coccineum | reverse complement strand
AGAGAGAGTGACCCGTGTCGGGCATTTAGTTGGTTCGTTGCTGTAGATGCCACTATAGCATCTACTTTATTGTATTATAAATAGAGGCCTTGTCTCAGTAATGAAAGTGTGCGCTTTTGAGTGATTAACCACCTTTGAGTTTGAAAAACTCCTTCTATCTTTCTGTTGAATCATTTCGATTATGAATAGCAGAGAACAAATCTGTTGAGACGTTAATTCGTTTCTGAATAGCAGATAAAATATCAATTTACCAACCAACCATCAGTACCAACAACCAACAATCATCGAATCAATTCACAATTTGCAAAAAATGTTCATATTGCAATTGCAATTCAAAACATCCAACCACCGCAACCCCACCATAATAATTCAAAGATTCCTTGATAATTAATTTCAAAAATTCACTATGCATCAAATAACAGGATTTTTAAGCGGAAATTGAGGCTAAAAAACTGGCGCAAACAATACCCGTGCTCATGCTTGTACCCAGATTAATTCTTGTAATAAACGTTTGAATTATTTGGGCGCAAACAATACACCGCGTTGCTTATGCATTTTTACCCAGATTAATTCTTGTAATAAACGTGTGATTTATTTGAATGATAGTGTATTCTTGAAATTAATTACGAGGAATATTTGAATTATTGTGATGGGGTTACGGTGGTTGGATGTTTTGAATTGCTATTGCAATATGAACGTGTTTTTTGAAAATTGTGAATTGATTTGATGATTATTGGTTGTTGGGAGTGATGGTTGGTTGGTAAATTGATATTTTATCTGCTATTCAGAAACGAATTAACGTCTCAACAGATTTGTTCTCTGCTATTCAGAATCGAAACGATTCAACAGAAAGATAGAAAGATTTTTTCAAACTCAAAGGTGGTTAATCACTCAAAAACGCACACTTTCATTACTGAGGCAAGGCCTCTATTTATAATACAATAAAGTAGATGCTTAGTGGACTTTCCAAGCAATGAACCTATTTGGATGCCGAAGGGTCACTCCCATTTATTTTTTACTTACGGCTTTTGCTTACGCTAAAACCCCACCTAACACGCTCATGGGCATAATTGGCTCAGACCTTTGCATTATTTCTTTACATTATTGCTAAAATACAAACACACCTTCCTACGCTAAAAAAGGTAACACTACTGATTAAAATGCGTGTCATCAATAATTCTTGTGTCTTGAACTTTCTTCTTTTTGTCTTCATTCGTCTTTGTCTTTTATTCCTGTTAGTCTTCCGTCATTGGTATGTTGACTCCTCCGTCACAGTACTGACAATGGTGTCATGGAGTTCTTGATAGATGTCCGCATAGTAACGTTTAGGGTTTCTTGGTATGGTGCTAATACGTCCTGAGGAAAGTTTTCAAATTGGATCTTCAAAAATCTGCTAATGCCTTTATTTGAATTTCATTGATTTTTTCTTGGAAATGTGAATAGATTAAGAGATTCTTTGAATAGTAATTAATTCTGGATTTTTTGTTCGTCCTGGTCCTGATCCTATTTTTGATGATCCTGTACACACTTTGAAAAGAGATAATGCTAGATCATCAAGTGTTGGTGTTATGGGTTCCATGTTGACATCCTTTGATGGGTATTCTTGGTTGCTCACTCCTAGTTGTGCTATTGTGATTGATTGGTACATCGGCTGTCTTGCTTGTTGAATATTGGGAAACTGGATTGCATTTTTCTGATTGAATTCTCGTCCTTTTGCATAGAGATCGTTGTATCTTTGATGGTGTTTTTGAACTTTTGGTGGAAAATTCTTGTAATTCTTTTGGATTGTTGCCGTGGAAATATAATGAATCTATTAGTCCATGAATAAAATATTCATAGACATCTTTTGATGATGCTTGTGGAAAGAATACTGCCTTTGGTCTGGTGTCTCTTTTCTTTGGGTAGAACATCATTGTTGTGTGTACATTGTTATAACTGATAAGACTATCCCATAGCCTTTGAAAATTTTCAACTGATGGTTCTGTCTATTTTTCTCTTTCATTGTAGTTAGGGTCATTCTTCATTCTGTTGTTGAGTTTAATTTTGTTGTATTGACTCGGCAAAATGTTGATTTAGAGAGACAAACAGTTGCACGATTTCTGGATTCTTCGGTTTGTGACTGTTTTGTATGATTCTCGAAGGGCTTTTACTGCTGCTTCTTTTGTAAGATAAACTTTTTGTGTGAAAACTCTTTTCAAATTTATGTGAGTACTGGAGATTGCCCAATCATTGTAGATACCTTGGAAAATGGTAAGTTAAAGATGACGTACCATTTTTTCTTTCCGTGACTTGAGTTCTGGAAAGTCTATTTTTTTCAATGTCTTCTTCTATTTTCATAAACTCTTTTTCTTAGGTGCACACGATGGTCAGGTTGACTGTTTGAGTTTTGATGTGAGGTTACGGATTTTGGCTGTTTTTTTGTGTATTGGTCGATCGTTTCTATGGGTTTGAAGTTGTTTTTCATGGTTTTGGGCATCTAAGCTTTTGACAATTAGATCGCATGCTCTCTTTCTTCTTTTATTTAAGGATATTGCTTGTTCTTTGGAGGAAGGTTATTTTTTCCTTTGAGAGAGGCAAGTTGTTCTCTTTTTTTGTTGTAGTTGAGATCGGAACTGTTTCTGATTATTGCTTCCATTCTCGAGTGACGGGTTTTGTTTGTCAGCATGGTGTTGTTGGTTGGTTTTTGATGTATTTGATGTAATGGATGGTATTGGTTTGTAACTGGAGTTGCATACGGAATAAGTCGACTGCAAATAGTCCTCTTGTAATTTATATTTCCAAAAAACTGTTACATACTTTGAATCGGTTGCGTATTCAAAACCTTGTTTTCATAGATCAATTTTCCATTTTTCAGAGTTCTTATAAACACGCAAAGGGTTTCTTTTTCATGAATACTATAATTTTTCTCAGCTTGTGAGAATGTTCCTGAAATATATTTGCATAATTTTGCATTGTACTTTTCTGTTTTTTAAACAGAATTTTGCTCATTGTTTAAAAGAGCTAGTTCCAGTGGTTGAGATGAGGAAATTTGATTTCCTCAATATTAGTCCAATAATTCTTTCGATTTTGGGATAGCCTTTAGGTTCTGCCAAGTATCATCTGAGGCGTCTTGTTTCACTATTAAACTCATATCTAATTGTTTGGATTGTTAAGTTTGGTTAAAATATTGTACAATTGTTCTTAATTTGATGGAGTACTAGTTTGGGTTTCGGTGGGTTATTCCCAGTTATCTTTTTCAGAAATCTTTTTTTGTAGAAGTTTTCTTTCTTTAGCCAAGTTTTTCAAAAATCCTTGTTCAGCTATATAATTTAAGCATCCAAGAAATCTTTGGATTTGTTTTCTATCTTCTAATTTATCTGGAAAAAGTTTTAATTTTTCCTGTGTATTATTTGTTAAAGAGATGGTTCCATCTTTTGAAATTTTCAGTCCTAGATATTCTACTTCGCTTTGTAGCAATTTAGATTTCTTTTGTGATAACACTAATCCTTTTTCTTTTATTCTTTGCAAAACTTTTGATACTGCTTTTATGTGTTCTTGTTCATCTCCTTTTGTAAAAACCAATGATTTCCATCGAGGCTTGTAAACCAAATATTTTCTAAGCCTTGTAAATTATTGTCCATGAAACGTTGATAAATTGATGGTGCTTGTTTTAAGCCAAATGGCAGTACATTCCATTCATAATGTTTTTGTGGGGGACATGAGAAAGCTGTTAATAATTTAGTAGACTCATCAAGTCTTAGTTGCCAATATCCAGATTTAGCATCAAATGTACTAAAATGTGTATTTCCTTTTAGTTTTTCTAATATATAATCTTTTCTTGGTAGCTTATAGGAATCTCCTATAGTTGCTTCGTTCATTTTTTTATAATTTATAACCATTCGTCTTTTTCCTCTTTTAATTTCATTGTTATTTTCGACATAAAATGCTGGTGCCGAATGAGGACTTGAACTTTCTCTTATTATTCCTTTGTTTAATAATTCTTGACACTCTTCTTTAAATTCTTGAACATCTTTCATACTATAAGGTATTCTATTAGGTATATTGAATTTTTGTTACGGTCTTGATTGCTTTTGTTTAAAAACACCGGGTAGTTTGTATTTATTTGATCTAGCAGATTTTGCAAGCAATATCTTCTTTTAAAGCTTTTTCAATGTGCTCTTTTTTTATTACTAATAATATTTCTATTTGAAATTTTATGTTTTGTGCTAACATTCGTACATATGCCATTTGAGTAACTATTGGTGTTGATACTAATCTTTTAGTGTTAATATGTTTTAGAATAACTGACTTGTCAGTTTGTGTAAAGGGTTGGTACAATTTTAAAAAATTATTCCCAATTATTAAGTCTATTCCTGAATCTTGTTGCATTATTTAGTTGGTGCAATGGAATTCTAATTTTTAATGTATTACGGGACACATGTACCTTAATACCATAGTTCGTGTAACAGGATTTGTCTCGCAAAGTTATTTTTTGTGGTTTTTCTAGTTTTATCCCAGTTTTTTGTACTTAGGTTTACCAAAACATAATGTTGCTCCGGTATCTACATATGCAATTATCTTTTTGTTTTCGATTGTAACTATAATAAATGTTGCACTGGGATTATCCATGGTTTTCTTAATTCGGTTCATTTTTTAATAAATCTTCCATTTTTTTTAACAAATAGTTAGTTTTGACCTTGTCTTTTTTATTATTCTTTGATTCTCTTTTAAGTTATTTTTTAATAAATTTTTATATCGATACATACATATTTTTATAAATCCAACATAAATTTCACTTTCTTTTAGATTTTCAACATGTTTCATTTCTTCCATTATAGATTCTCTTCTTTTATATAGTGATTTGGATTAATATATTCTAGTCGATAGACTGATATGTCTTTATTAATAATTTGTAGTGGTAGTTCTAGATTATCGCTCATATTTGATTTGGAACGTTATCATTTCCTTTCATTTCTTTGATATTTTTTTAATATCATCTTTTTACTTTGAGTATTAAGTGAGGATTTCTAGTTGTTACTCAAATTGGTTTTTTCAATTTGTGGTTATTCCTTACTGATATTGTGGATTTTCTACTTCTTTCATACTATTTATTTCTTGAAAATAGATTTGTGTTGTGTTCAAGATAAGTAGTGGTTCAAAAAGTTTTTCATATAAATTCTATCGTCTGGTTTAAAAAGTCGATTTACTGTGATGTGAGTTGGTTAGATGAGAGCATAGTTTATTATGGAGATGTTCCTGTAAAGGGATTGATTTCCTCTTAATACATAAACATTCTTCTTATTAATTCTATCTATATTGTAATTATTTTATTTTATTCTTTATCTCTTAAACTTAATCCTATTTGTATTTAAAATCAAATTTATTTTTATTCAGTAAGTTTCCCTTTGCAGAACGCAATAATATAGTCTTCTTTAATCAATTATTTCTATCGTCTCTTAATTATAATTAATAGCTGTATTACATCCTATAAAAGTGCTTTTTAATATTACTTGTATGGTTGATATGTGTATATATGCTATTGTTACTTTGATCTTTTTCATTCATTTGTTTAATTCGATTGTTTATTTGTCGATCAAGTAGATTAATTATGGTTTAATTAATATCACTTTAGTTTGTTCAATAGGAACTGGTTCTTCCTCCAATAATTTTTTCCAAAAATAATTATATTTACGTGAAATATAAATTCTAAGTGTTATTGTTAATCAAAATTATGTTTTTCAGATAGTGTAAAATTTGATCTTCTAATAGCTTTTCTATTGATCATAGTATCTGACATAAAACCTGATTCATCTTCATTATTACAAATTATAGAAACATCTTCTTCTTTAAACATTGGTAATTCTGTCATTTTGTTTATTAATAAATGATTCGAGTTTAAAGTTATAAGTTATACCTTTATTCCTGATGATTGATTAAATGATTCTGTAGTACTCCGTTGATCATGGATGCAGCTCCGTTGATCGTGTATGTAGCTCCGTTAATCGTGTACGCAGCTCTGATACCAGGATTTTTAAGCGGAAATCGAGGCCAAAAAACTGGCGCAAACAATACCCGTGCTTATGCTTGTACCCAGATTAATTCTTGTAATAAACGTTTGATTTATTTGATGCATAGTGAATTCTTGAAATTAATTATCGAGGAATCTTTGAATTATTGTGGTGGGGTTGCGGTGGTTGGATGTTTTGAATTGCAATTGCAATATGAACGTGTTTTTTGCAAATTGTGAATTGATTCGATGATTGTTGGTTGTTGGTAGTGATGGTTGGTTGGTAAATTGATATTTTATCTGCTATTCAGAAACGAATTAACGTCTCAACAGATTTGTTCTCTGCTATTCAGAATCGAAACGATTCAACAGAAAGATAGAAAGAGTTTTTCAAACTCAAAGGTGGTTAATCACTCAAAAATGCACACTTTCATTACTGAGGCAAGGCCTCTATTTATAATACAATAAAGTAGATGTTATAGTGGCATCTACAACAACGTACCTACTGGATGCCCGACACGCGTCACTCCATTATTATTTATTTACGTCATTGCTTACGCTAAACACCACCTAACATACTATAGTCCACATGACCTACAGACCTTACATTATTTCTTTACATTATTGCTAAAATACAAACACACCTTTGAGTTTGAAAAACTCCTTCTATCTTTTTGTTGAATCGTTTCGATTCTGAATAGCAGAGAACAAATCTGTTGAGACGTTAATTCGTTTATGAATAACAGATAAAATATCAATTTACCAACCAACCATCAGTACCATCCACCAATAATCATTGAATCAACTCACAATTTACAAAAAACGCACGCTTTCATTACTAAGGCAAGGCCTCTTTTTATAATATAATAAAGTAGATGCTATAATGGCATCTACAGCAACGTACCTACTGGATGCCCGATACGGGTCACTCTATTATTATTTATTTACGTCATTGCTTACGCTAAACACCACCTAACACACTATGGCCCACATGGCCTACATACCTTACATTATTTCTTTACATTATTGCTAAAATACAAACACACCTTCCCACGCTAAAAAAGGTAACGCTACTGATTAAAACGCATGTCATCAATAATTATTGTGTCTTGAACTTTCTTCTTTTTGTCTTCATTCGTCTTTGTCTTTTATTCCTGTTAGCCTTCCGTCATTGGTATGTTGACTTCTTCGTCACAATACTGACAATGTTGTCTTAGAGTTCTTGATAGATGCCCGCATAGCAACTGCTTGAGGTCTTCTGGTAATGGTGCTAATAGTCTTGAGAAAGTTTCAAATTGATCTTCAAAATCTGCTAATGCCTTCATTTGCACTTCATTGATTTTTTCTTGGAAATGTGAATAGATTAAGAAATTCTTTGAGTAGTAATTAATTCTGACTTTTTCTGTTCGTCCTGGTCCTGATCCTATTTTTGATGATCCTGTATACACTTTGAAAAGAGATAATGCTAGATCATCAAGTGTTGGTGTAATGGGTTCCATGTTGACGTCCTTTGATGGGTATTCTTGGTTGCTCACTCCTAGCTGTGCTATTGTGATTGATGGTACTATGAGCTTTCTTTCTCTATTGAATATTGGTAAACTGGAATGCATCTTCAGATATACTTCTCGTCCTTTTGCAAAGAGATCGTTGTAGACTTTGATGGTATTCTGAACCTTTGGTGGAAATTCTTGTAATTCTCTTGGATTGCTGCCGTGGAAATATAATGAATCTACTAGTCCATGAATAAAGTATTCATAGACATCTTTTGGTGATGCTTGTGGAAAGAATACTGCCTTTGGTCCGGTGTCTCTTTTCTTTGGGTAGAACATCATCGTCGTGTGTACATCGTTATAACTGATAAGACTATCCCATAGCCTTTGAAAATTTTCAACTGATGGTCTTCTCATTTCTTCTCTTTCGCTTGTAGTAGGGACATTCTTCATTCTGTTGATTGCGTTTAATTTTGCTGGTAAATGTTGATTTAGAGAGACAAACTGTTGCGACTTCTGGACTTCTTCGGTTGTGACTGTTTTGTATGATTCTCCGAGGGCTTTTTTTGCTGCTTCTTTTGTGAGATAACTTTTGTGTGAAACACTTTTTCCAATTATGTGAGTACTGGCGATTGCCCAATCATTGTAGATACCTCTGAATGGTCCGTTAAAGATGACGTACCATTTTTGCTTTCCGTGACTTGAGTTCTGAAGTATTTTTTCAATGTCTTCTTCTCTTTTCATAAACTCTTTTTCTCCAGGTGATGGTGAGGATGACTGCTGGGTTTTTGATGTTGATGTTACGGATTCTGGTTGTTTTTGTGTATTAGTCGATGTTTCTATGGGTTCTGAAGCTGTTTCAAGGTTTTGGGTTAAGCTTTGCAATAGATTGCATAGCTCTTTTTCTTCTTTTTCAATGGAAATTGCTTGTTCTTTGAGGGAGGTTATTTTTTCTTTGAGAGAGGCAAGTTGTTCTCTTTTTTTTGTTGTAGTTGAGATCGAACTGTTTTGATTATTGCTTCCATTCTCGAGTGAGGGTGTCAGCAATAGTGTTGTTATCGGTTTTGATGTATTTGATGTATGGATGAAATTGGTGTAACTGAAGTTGCCAACGAATAAGTCGACCCCTGCAATAGTCCTCTTGTAATTTATATTTCCAAAAACCTTTATTCCTGATGAATCGGTTCGTAATTCAAACCTTGTTTCCAATAGATCAATTTTCCATTTTTTTCAGAGTTCTTAAACACGCAAGTGTTTCTTTTTCATGAGTACTATAATTTTTCTCAGCTTGTGAGAATGTTCCTGAAATATATTGATAATTTTGCATTGTACTTTCTGTTCTTTAAAACAGAATTGTGCTCATTGTTTAAAAGAGTAGTTGCTCGGTGGTTTGAGATTGAGGATTTGTATTATCCCATCAATATCTAGTTCTTTTTTCAAGAAATAATAAAGAATCAATCGGTTTCATAATAAGGTCCACCGAAATCATAATCAAAATGATCATTATCATTATAATAGTCCTCTGATTTCTCTGAGTCAGATTTGTAATATTCTTCCATTTTCTTATTATATTCTAAAAATTGCTTTTTTAATTCTTCTTTATTAGTGAAATTTAAATTGCACTCAATTAGATATTCGGCAATTTTTATTCTTGATATCATATAAGCTAATGGGTTTTTTATTTCTTCTAAAAATAATGGTAAGAAAATAAATCGAAGTGATCTAACTTCATCATCTTCTTGTTTGAGCTTGATGGCTAACTTAGTTCTTTTTTCATAATATTCAAATAATATTTTAAAAACTAAATATGAATTATCCGTTTCAAATTCTAATTTTGACTCAAAATTTTCCATTGTGTCAAAAGATAATTCTTTGTTTCAAAATTTTTATTCGTGATTAGATGATGTGTCACTTGAATAATCACTAGAATTTGTATATGCATATATTTCGATATCTGAATCCTCAAGAGGTTCATATCCTAAGTCATATGCTATTTTTAATACTTCTGTTTCTTTCTTCTCTCCCCTCTTTGGACAAGTATTCGCATAATGACCTACTTTTCATGACCATTGTCCAACATCTACAATTTTTCTTTTTAGATGGACAAAACTTTGAATTGTCTTGATTATTATATTTTTGACGATGTTGTTTTCTGTTTCTAAAGTAATTTTGTTGAGAATTCTTTTTGTAAGATTGTTTATACTTTGAGTTGTATAGTTTTCTCTTCCATACTTTCTTTCGTTTTTTGTATTTTTTTCTGGGAACATCCATAATTACCAACTTTGTCGGATTGCATTTCACAACAAAGTTTAACTTGTGATTCATTTTTTAGCCGTTTCTGTAAACATTCTTGTCTCTCCAGCTTTTAAACATGTAATTCGTGCTCCTAAGTATCCTTGTATTTGGTTCCTATCTTGTAATATTCCGTTTATAGTACATATATTTTATTTTGTTTATACAGATTCAGGCAGTTTATTAATAACATTTTCTAAGAGTTTTTTGTCTTGTGGGATCTAAACTTATATTTTTGGTCAGGAATTGCACTCATTATATATGGGATCTAATAATAAACACATATTACATATTTTAAGATTTATTAATCTCCAATAAGCATGTTCTCTAAATGCCTTATTTGACGCTTCTACTCCTGGAATTCTGCCAGTAAACTCTTGTACTATTCGTGCTACAACATTTTTAAAAGTTGTCATAGCATCAGTTGTTGCTATTCTTGATAGTTCTAATTCGTCTAAAGATTCTATAAATCTATAGACATTTCCTGATGTTCTATGAATTATGAAATTGAGTAAATCTCTAGGGTTTAATACTCGTAGTTCTTCGGTCAATTGTATTTGAGCACTTAGCCTATTATTCCAATCTTGAATTATTTCATCTATGTCTGTTTCACAATCAAGATTTAAAATGTCATGATCCATTCTTGTTATTGGTATTTTTGGTATGTATTGGGGGGGTATTTGTTCCCATTTGTTCTTCTTAGTTCTAATCTTTCCTTGCTGATATAAATATCTTTCTGTTTGTGTTGGTGGTTTATAATCAAACTCTCTTTGTAAATCTTCGTCTACATAAGATTTTTTACGTTTTTGTGCAAAATTATATTCTGTGTAAGGGTTTTCATATGGATTTTCATCTGAACTATAATCAAAAATAATATCCGCATCTTCATCATTCGCCTCAGATGGTATATCTAATGATGCCATTAATTTAGTGAGTGTTTCGACCTGTTCTTCAAGGTTTTCCATTATGTTAGCCTTAATGGTGGAACAATTTTTAGACGAGGTTTATCTAATAATGATTCTTTTATTTTGGTGATAGTAGTGTCCTTATCCGGTTCTTGTATATCAATTATTTCTGATAATTTTTTGACTAAATCCATTGTAATTTGATTGTGTTCATTTGTTGTATTTTGACGGGCTATATTTTCGAGTATGTCTGTTAATACTTCTATCTTTTTAGATAATGTTTGTATATCATTCAATTTTTCTTGTGTTGACGTCGATAATTCAGGTAATTGTCTTAATATAAGAAAACTTAATATTTCAATAATATTTTTAAGTGTTGAATTTAACATATTTATTTTTTCACCAAGAGTATTATCTTTTTCTGTTATATTAATACCATAAGATGTTCCATCTGGTAAGTTTTGAGGTATTTTGAATATTGTTTGATTAAATGGTAAAAATGGTTCAGTTGTTGTAATATCTTTATTATCTTCAATTTTTATTTGTGGATTCATATGAGCCTTTAATATATATTCCATCTATTTATTTTTTTGAATAGTCAAAAATCTTTTTGTTTTTCTGTAAATCCATATAGATTTGTTGTTCCCATAATTTCTTTTGAAACCTTTTTCTATTTATATTATTGTAATAATCGAGCCCTTTATTATTATTGCTATTAATTTTATTAGTTATAGTTGTATATAATTGTTCAAGTTCTTCTTTATTATAATGATTTAGATTAATATATTCTAATTGATAGACTGATGTGTCTGCATTAATAATTCGTAGTGGTAGTTCTAGATCATCTTTTTGTATTTTGTTCATATTCTTAAACTCATGGATCGTATCATTTCCTTCATTTCTTTGATATTTTCTAGTTCTTCTTTATTACTTTGAGTTTTAGAGGATTCTCCTGTTGTTACTGAAATTGGTTTTTCAATTTGTGGTATCCATACTGATGGTATATCAGACGTGGATTTTCTACCTCTTTCAATATATTTATTTTTTGAAAATAGATTTGGTGTTTCAAGACTAAGTAGTGGTTCGAAAAGTTTATCAATATAAATTCTATCATCTGTTTTAAAAGTGATACTGTGATGTGAGTTAGTGAGAGCTAGTTGTTTGATATGTTACTGTAAAGGGTGATTTTCCTTTATACATACATTTCTTCTTAATAATTCATATCTTATAGTAATACTTTTATTTAAATCTTTATCTCTTAAACTTAATCCCATTTGTATGTTAACATCAAATTTAATTTTTCCTTCAGCTAAGTTTCCTTTGCCAGAAGCAATAATACTTTCTTCTTTATCAATTATTCTATCGTCTCTTAATTCTAATTTAATAGGTGTATTACATCCTATAAAAGTACTTTTTAATATTACTTGTATGGTTGATATATTTATATATATGCAATTTTACTTCTATCTTTTTCATTCATTTGTTTAATTCGATCACTTATTGTCGATTTGTTAAATTATTGGTATAATAATATCACCTTTAGTTTGTTCAATAGGAACTGGTTCTTCTCAATAATTTTTCCAAAATAAATTTTTTTTTTCATGCAAATAAATCTCTAGTGTTCTTGTATAGTCGAATTATTTTTTCAGATAGTGTAAAATTGATCTTCTAATAGCTTTTCTATTCTATCATTAGTATCTGATAAAAAATGATTCATCTTCATTATTACAAATAATAGAAACATCTTCTTCTTTTAACATTGGTAATTCTGTCATTTTGTTTATTAATAAATGATTCGAGTTTAGAGTTATAAGTTATACCTTTATTCCAGATGACTGATTAGATGATTATCGAATTACGATCAACGGAGTACTACAGAATCATCTAATCAGTCATCTGGAATAAACGGTTATAATCTATACTCTGAACTCGAAATCATTTATAATAAAACAATGACAGATATTACCAATGTGAAAAGAAGAAGATGTTTCTCTTATTTGATCATAATGAAGACTGAATATGGTTTTTTATCAGATACTATGATAAATAGAAAAGCTATTTAGAAGCATCAAATTTATACACTATATGAAAACATAATTTGCGAATAATACTAAGAACACTTAGAGATTTATTTTCACGAAAAAAATATAATTTATTTTGGAAAAATTATTGGAGAAGAACCAGTTCCTATTGAACAAACTAAAGGTGATATTATTATACCAATAATAAACAAACGACAAATAAGCGATCGAATTTAAGAAATGAATGAAAAAGATAGAAGTAAAATAGCATATATACATCTATCAACTATACAAGTAATATTAAAAAGTACTTTTAAGGATGTAGTAACACCTTTAAATTAAGAATTAAGCTGACGCATTTGAATAATTGATTAAGAAGAAAGTATTATTGTTTTTTTCTGCAAAGGAAACTTAGCTGAAGGAAAAATTAATTGATGTTAACATATCAAATGGGATTAAGTTTAAGAGATAAAGATTTAAATAAAAATGTATTACCTATAGATATGAATTATTAATGAAGACTGTTTAAGTATAAAGGGAAATCATCTCATTTACAGTTAACATATCAAACAAACTATGCTCTCATAACTCACATCACTAGTATACTTTTAAAACAGATGATAGAATTTATATGATAAACTTTTCGAACCATACTTAGTCTTGACACACCAATCTATTTTCAAAAAATAAATAATATTGAAAGGAGGTAGAAATCACGTCGATATACCATCAGTATGGATACCACAAATTGAAAAACCAATTTCAGTAACACAGGAGCTAATCCTCTGTAAAACTCAATATTAAGGTAATAAGAAGAACTAGAAAAATATCAAGAAATTGAAGGGAAATGACTACGATCCATGAGTTTAGTATATGAACAAAATACAAAAGATGATCTAGATCTACCATACGAATTATTAATGCAGACACCTCATCTATCAATTAGAATATTTTATCTAAATCATTATTAATAAGAAGAAACTTGAACACATATATACACTATAACTAATATAAATTAATAGCAATAATAATACAAGGGCTCGATTATTACAATAATATAAATAGATAAAGGTTTCAAAAGAAAATACAAGAACAACAAATCTATATGGATTTACAGAAAAACAAAAAGACTTTTGACTATTCATAAAAATAATTAGATGGAATTATATTAAGGTCTCATATGAAATCCACAAATAAAAATTGATAGATAATAAAGAAATTACAACAATGAACCATTCTTTTACCATTTAATCCATAACATTATTCAAAAATACCTCAAAACTTACAGATGGAACATCTTATTGGTTTAATATACAGAAAAAGATAATACTTTGGTGAAAAATAAATATGTTAAATTCACATCTAAAAATATTATTGAAATATTTAGTTTTCTTATATTAAGAAAATTACCTGATTATCGACGTCAACACAAAGAGAAATTTGAATGATATACAACATTATCTAAAAGATGAGGATGTATTACCAGACATACTCGAAAATATAGCTCACGGTCAAAAAGAAACAAATGAACACAATCAAATTACATTGGATTTAGTCCAAAAAATTATCAGAAATAATCGATTATACAGAACGGATAAGGACACTACTATCACCAAAATAAAAGATCATTATTAGATAACCTCGTCTAAAAATTGTTCCACCCATTAAGGCTAACCCTAACATAATGGAAAACCTTGAAGAACAGGCCAAAACACTCACTAAATTAATGGCATCATTAGATATACCATCTGAGGCGAATGATGAAGATGCAAATATTATTTTTGATTATAGTTCAGTGAACAATCTCTTATGAAAAACTTTACACAGAGGTATAATTTTGCCTCAAAAACGTTAAAAAAATCTTATGTAGACGAAGATTTACAAAGAGAGTTTGATTATAAACCACCAACACAAACAGAAAGATATTTATATCAGCAAGGAAAGATTAGAACTAAGAAGAACAAATGGGAACAAATACCTCCCCAATACATACCAAAAATACCAATAACAAGAATGGATTATGACATTTTAAATCTTGATTGTGAAACAGACATAGATGAAATAATTCAAGATTGGAATAATAGGCTAAGTGCTCAAATACAATTGACCGAAGAACTACGAGTATTAAACCCTAGAGATTTACTCAATTTCATAATTCATAGAACATCAGGAAATGTCTATAGATTTATAGAATCTTTAGACGAATTAGAACTATCAAGAATAGCAACAACTGATGCTATGACAACTTTTAAAAATGTCTTGTAAGCCACGAATAGTACAAGAGTTTACTGGCAGAATTCCAGGAGTAGAAGCATCAAATAAGGCATTTAGAGAACATGCTTATTGGAGATTAATAAATCTTAAAATATGTAATATGTGTTATTTAGATCCATTTATATGTGAATTCTCTGACCAATATTATAAGTTAGATCCCACAAGACAAAAAACAGCCTTAGAAATGTTTTTTAATAAACTGCCTGAATCTGTATCAACAAAAATAAAAGATATGTATAACGGAATATTACAAGATGGAACCAGAATACAGGATACTTTAGGAGCACGAATTACCACGTTAAAAGCTTGGATGAGACAAGAATGTTTACAAGAAACGGCTAAAAAAGAAGCACAAGTTAAACTTTGTTGTGAAATGCAATCCGACAAAGTTGGTAATTATGGATGTTCTCAGAAAAAATATAAAAAACGAAAGAAAGTATGGAAGAGAAAACTATACAACTCAAAGTATAAACAATCTTACAAAAAGAATTCTCAACAAAATTACTTTAGAAACAGAAAACAACATCGTCAAAAATATAATAATCAAGACAATTCAAAGTATTGTCCATCTAAAAAGAAAAATTGTAGATGTTGGTTAATCATGTCCATGAAGTAGGTCATTATGCGAATACTTGTCCAAAGAAGGGAGAGAAGAAAGAAACAGAAGTATTAAAAATAGCATATGACTTAGGATATGAACCTCTTGAGGATTCAGATATCGATTCCGATATTGAAATATATGCATATACAAATTCTAGTGATTATTCAAGTGACACATCATCTAATCACAAATAAAAATTTTGAAACAAAGAATTATCTTTTGACACAATGGAAAATTTTGAGTCAAAATTAGAATTTGAAACGGATAATTCATATTTAGTTTTTAAAATATTATTTGAATATTATGAAAAAAGAAATAACTGTTTAGCATCAAGCTCAAACAAGAAAGATGATGAAGTTAGATTCACTTCGATGTATTTTCTTACCTTTCATTTTTAGAGAAATAAAAAAAACCCATTATTAGCTTATAAGGTAATCAGATAAAAATTGCCGAATATCTAATTGAGTGCAATTTAAATTTCACTAATAAAGAAGAATTAAAAAAGCAATTTTTAGAATATAATAAGAAAATGGAAGAATATTACAAATCTGACTCAGAGAAATCAGAGGACTATTATAATGATAATGATCATTTTGATTATGATTTCGGTGGACCTTATTATGAAACCGATTGATTCTTTATTATTTTTCTTAGAAAAAGAAACTAGAATATTGATGGAAATCAAATTCCTCAATCTCAACCACCGGAACTAGCTCTTTTAAACAATGAGCAAAATTCTGTTTTAAAAACAGAAAAGTACAATGCAAAATTATGCAAATATATTTCAGGAACATTTCTAACCAAGTTTGAAAGGAATAATTAAGTACTCATGAAAAAGAACACACTTGGTGTTTAAGAACTCTGAAAAAAATGGAAAAATTGATCTATTGGAAAACAAGTGTTTGTATTACTTGATACACGAATTCAAGTATGTAAATGTGTTGTGGACAGAAATAAAAATTAAATGAGGAATATTGCAGGGGTCGATCTTATTCGTTGCAACTTCAGTTTACACCAATCTCCTCATACATCAAATTCACATCAAAACAATTCAAAACACTATTGCTCGACACCTCACTCGAGATGGACAGCCAATAATCAAAACATGTTTCGGATCTCAAATAAAATCTAAAAAGAGAACATATTGCCATCTCTAAAGAAAAATAACTCCCGCAATGAACAAACAATGCTGTTCATTGAAAAAAGAAGAAAAGAGCTATGCAATCTATTGCAAAGCTTAACCCAAAACCTTGAAACAGTTTCAGAACCCATAGAAACATCGACCAATACACAAAAACAGCCAGAATCCGTAACATCAACATCAAAAACTCAACAGTCATCCTCACCATCACCTGGAGAAAAAGAGTTTATGAAAAGAGAAGAAGACATTGAAAAAATCCTTCAGAACTCAAGTCACGGAAAGCAAAATGGTTAATTTCGTCATCTTTTAACAGACCTTTAAGAGGTTATCAAACTACAACGAGCTCACTTATTCAACCCCGCCCCCCCCCCCCCCCCCCCTCTCCTTCATCTCTAGTGGACAATCGGTCACAGTACTCACATAATGGAAAAGTGTTTCACACAATAAGTTATCTCACAAAAGATTAGCAGCAGAAATTGCCCTTGGTTGAAATCATCATACAAACTTTCAAACGAGAAAGTCTAGAAGTCGCAACAGTTTGTCTTCTAGATCAGCATTTGCAAAGTCAGACAACAAAATTAAAGCATATCAACGATATGAAGAATGTCCCTACTACAACCGAAAGAGAGAAATGAAAGAACCATCATATTGAAAATTTTTAAGGCTATGGGTAGTCTTATAAGTTATACGATGTACATAGACGATGATGTTAACTACCCAAAGAAAGAGACACCGGACCAAAGGCAGTATTTTTTCCACAAGCATCACCAAAAGATGTCTATGAATACTTTATTCATAGACTAGTAGATTCATTATATTTCCATGGCCAGCAATCCAAGAGACATTACAAGAATTTCCACCAATAGGTTCAGGTTAATACCTCAAAAGTCTACAACGATCTCCTTTGCAAAAGGTTACGAGAAGTATATCTGAAGATGCATTCTAGTTTTACAATATTCATAGAGAAAGAATGCTCTAGTACCAGCAATCACAATAGCACAGTAGGAGTGCGCAACCAAGGAATACAATTAAATACGTCAAACATGGACCCATGTTACACAACACTTGATGATCTAGCGTTATCTCTTTTCAAAGTGTATACAGGATCATCAAAAATAGGATCAGGACCAGGACGAACAGAAAAAGTCAGAATTAATTACTACTCAAAGAATTTCTTAATCTATTCACACTTCCAAGAAAAAATTAATGAAGTACAAATGAAGGCGTTAGCAGATTTTGAAGATCAATTTGAAACTTTCTCAGGACTATTAGCACCATTACCAGAAGACCTCAAGCAGTTACTATGCGGACATCTATCAAGAACTCCAAGACACCATTGTCAGTACTGTGACGAAGGAGTCAACATACCAATGACGGAAGGCTAACAGGAATAAAAGACAAAGATGAATGAAGACAAAAAGAAGAAAGTTCAAGACACAAGAATTATTGATGACACGCGTTTCAATCAGTAGCGTTACCTTTTTTAGCGTGGGAAGGTGTGTTTGTATTTTAGCAATAATGTAAAAAATAATGTAAGGTCTGTAGGCCATGTGGGCCATAGTATGTTAGGTGGTGTTTAGCGTAAGCAATGACGTAAATAAATAATAATGGAGTGACCCGTGTCGGGCATCCAATAGGTACGTTGCTGTAGATGCCACTATAGCATCTACTTTATTGTATTATAAATAGAGGCCTTGCCTCAGTAATGAAAGTGTGCGAATTTTAAGTGTGTTAATCACCTTTGAGTTTGAAAAACTCTTTCTATCTTTCTGTTGAATCGTTTCGATTCTGAATAGCAGATACACTATCAATTCACTACCAACAACCTGCACCAACAACCAATTCATAGAATCAAATTGAAATAACACGTTTGAATTGAATTAGAATTCATTTCATCACCAAACATCCAACCACCGTAACCCCACCAATAATAATCAAAAGATTCCTCAAGAATTAATTCAAGAAATCCACTATGCACCAATTTCAAGTAGATGCCATTACAGACCTTACATTATTTTTTACATTATATTTTACGCGGAAATTAACAGCAAAAAACTGCTGCAAACGATACCCGTGCTCATGCTTGTACCCAGATTAATTCTCGAAACAAACGTATGATTTATTTGATGCATAGTGAATTTTTGGAATTAATTATCAGGGAATCTTTGAATTATTACGGTGGGGCTAGTGGTGGTTGGATGTTTTGTGAATTGAAATTGTAATTCTAATTCGAACATGTTTTTTTGCAATTTGATGAATTGATTCTATGAATTGGTTGTTGGTACCGATTGTTGGTAATGAATTGATAGGTTATCTGCTATTCAGAAACGAATTAACGTCTCAACAGATGTGTTCTCTGCTATTCAGAATCGAAACGATTCAACAGAAAGATAGAAAGAGTTTTTCAAACTCAAAGGTGATTAACACACTTAAAATTCGCACACTTTCATTACTGAGGCAAGGCCTCTATTTATAATACAATAAAGTAGATGCTATAGTGGCATCTACAGCAACGTACCTACTGGATGCCCGACACGGGTCACTCCATTATTATTTATTTACGTCATTGCTTACGCTAAACACCACTCCGTTGATCGTGTACGCAACTCCGTTGATCGTGTACGCAGCTATGATACCAGGATTTTTACGCGGAAATCGAGGCCAAAAAACTGGCGCAAACAATACCCATGCTCATGCTTGTACCCAAATTAATTCTTGAAATAAACGTATGATTTATTTGGTGCATAGTGGATTTCTTGAATTAATTCTTGAGGAATCTTTTGATTATTATTGGTGGGGTTACGGTGGTTGGATGTTTGGTGGATTGAATTCTAATTCAAACGTGTTATTTGCAAATTGTGAATTGATTCTATGAATTGGTTGTTGGTACCGATTGTTGGTAATGAATTGATAGTTTATCTGCTATTCAGAATCGAAACGATTCAACAGAAAGATAGAAAGAGTTTTTCAAACTCAAAGGTGATTAACACACTTAAAATTCGCACACTTTCATTACTGAGGCAAGGCCTCTATTTATAATACAATAAAGTAGATGCTATAGTGGCATCTACAGCAACGTACCTATTGGATGCCCGACACGGGTCACTCCATTATTATTTATTTACGTCATTGCTTACGCTAAACACCACCTAACACACTATGACCCACATGGCCTACTGACCTTACATTATTTTTTTACATTATTGCAAAAATACAAACACACCTTCCCACGCTAAAAAAGGTAACGCTACTGGTTGAAACGCGTGTCATCAATAATTCTTGTGTCTTGAACTTTCTTCTTTTTGTCTTCATTCGTCTTTGTCTTTTATTCCTGTTAGCCTTCCGTCATTGGTATGTTGACTCCTCCGTCACAGTACTGACAATGGTGTCTTGGAGTTCTTGATAGATGTCCGCATAGTAACTGCTTGAGGTCTTCTGGTAATGGTGCTAATAGTCCTGAGAAATTTTCAAATTGATCTTCAAAATTTGCTAATGCCTTCATTTGTACTTCATTGATTTTTTCTGGGAAATGTGAATAGATTAAGAAATTCTTTGAGTAGTAATTAATTCTGACTTTTTCTGTTCTTCCTGGTCCTGTTCCTATTTTTGATGATCCTGTATACACTTTGAAAAGAGATAACGCTAGATCATCAAGTGTTGGTGTAATGGGTTCCATGTTGACGTCCTTTGATGGGTATTCTTGGTTGCTCACTCCTAGCTGTGCTATTGTGATTGATGGTACTTCTCGTCCTTTTGCAAAGAGATCGTTGTAGACTTTGATGGTATTCTGAACCTTTGGTGGAAATTCTTGTAATTCTCTTGGATTGCTGCCGTGGAAATATAATGAATCTACTAGTCCATGGATGAAATAATCGTAGACATCCCTTGATGATGCTTGTGGAAAGAATACTGCCTTTGGTCCGGTGTCTCTTTTCTTTGGGTAGAACATCAATTTTTGGTATGTATTGGGGAGGTATTTGTTCCCATTTGTTCTTCTTAGTTCTAATCTTTCCTTGCTGATATAAATATCTTTCTGTTTGTGTTGGTGGTTTATAATCAAATTCTCTTTGTAAATCTTCGTCTACATAAGAATTTTTACGTTTTTGTGCAAAATTATACTCTGTGTAAGGGTTTTCATATGGATTTTCATCTGAACTATAATCAAAAATAATATCTGCATCTTCATCATTTGCCTCAGATGGTATATCTAATGATGCCATTAATTTAGTGAGTGTTTCGACTTG
>BQNB010103467.1:0-13268 GCA_026074375.1 Tanacetum coccineum | reverse complement strand
AGTCTTTATCTCTAAAATGATCCAAGTATGTATTGTACTCATTAATTGATTCACATCATGTCAACTACAAATCAACAAACACTTGTAGAGTCGGGAGCTTCAGGTAGACCTCCGCTTTTAGAGAAAGGAAGCTATGTGTCATGGGCAAGTCGATTATTAAGATTTCTTGATAACAAAAGGGGATAAGGAGAATTGATGAGGCGTTTAATTAATAAAGGTCCTTTTAAAAGGAAAGAGATTGTTGATCCAAACGATAGTTCACAGAAAATACCCAAACCAATCAAGGACTTATCTACTGATGACCAAAAGAAATACTATGCAGATATCAAGGTGATGAACTATATTCTTCAGGGGATACCCAATGATATCTATAATTCTGTGGATGCTTGCAACGATGCTCAAAACATGTGGAACCAAATCAAAAGACTGATGAAAGGTACATACATAAGCAAGCAGGAAAGACACTCAAGGCTCATGATGAGTTTGGTAAGTTTGTGGCTAAGGATGGTGAATCATTGACATCTGTGTATGAGAGGATTTCAACACTCATTATCATCATGGATCAGAACCAAGTTAAACCATTTGAAATATCCATCAACACCAAATTACTCAACTCATTGCAACTTGAGTGGAGCAAATATGTCACCTTGACTCGTTAAAAGTTTATTCTTGGAAAGAACATTATGACGTATTGTATGATTATTTGAGTCAATTTAAACCTTATGTCATAGCTTCAAAGGCAAAGAAAGTTGCAAGGAATCATGATCCGATGGCGTTAGTTGCAAATTCACATGCAAATTCTTCATATTCTCATGCAAGTCCATCATACTCTCGTTCACCACAACCATACTATGTCACTCATCTTTCATTTGTGATTGATTATGAAGATGATTATCATGGGGAGATATAAGGAGATGATCAGGAAGATAAGCTTTCAACCTCAATGATGTTATTAGCATGAGCTATCACTCAACATTACTCCACTCCAACCAATAATCGACTTCTTACTTCATCAAACACAAGGAATCAAGTTATGATCTACGATGGTCGCGTTGATATAAAAAGCAAGAATGTTGGATATGCTGGGAATGGTAATAGGAATGAAGGAAGGACAAATAGGAATCAAGCAACTAATGTAGGGAATGGTTTGGTTCAGAAGATTGAGGAATGTGATCAGAATGTTTAGAGGGTTCCAAGAACTGAGTCAACTCCGGGAAAGACAAATGTTCAGTGCTACAACTGCAATGGAAAAGGTCACTATGCAAGAGAGTGTCCAAAACCCATAATTCATGATGCTAAGTATTTCAGGGAGCAAATGTTGCTAGCTGTAAAAGATGAAGCTAGAGTCAATTTGGATGCTAAAGAAAATGACTTCATGCTCATGAATGCTTATGGTGATGATAAGCTGGAAGAGCTTAGTGCATCGGTGATCATGATAGCACGCATTTAACCTATTGATAAAAAGTTTGATACTGAACCGACTTATGATTCTGAGCTTATCAGTGAGGTAAATTCTACTCAAATCGATATGATAAATGGATTACTCTCCAAGAGTGATCATGAACCCAAAAATCATGAGAAACTCGAAACTGTTATACACACATCAACTGATGATTAAATTGATTCTAACACCAACTTTGATGATCCTTATGTGGAAAATAATAGTGGACAAGCGGAACAAGATTTGAATGCTCATGATCAACTTTATCCTGATATTGAGTCTCTAATTAATAATGTTCAAGGAGAAGCTGAAAATCAACGCGAGCTGAACACGGTGTTCCACTGCAAGCTTAGCAAGCTGATTGGCTAGCGGACACGGATGAAGAGATTGATGAACATGAATTGGAAGCACATTACAGTTTATAAATTACAAATCAGCATATGAGGATTTGCAAAAACAAATAAGTGTTGAACAACAAACCATTGAGAAACTTCAAAATAAAAAAGATGAGATTCGAGATCGTTTATTAAAAGAACGTGATAAATATTTGAATATCAAAGATGAAACTGAATCTTTCAAAGCGACTTTCAAAGTTAGAGAGGACAAGTATCTTGATGATATTGTCACATTAGAAGAAAAACTCAAATCTCATGAACGTGTTGTTTTCAACATGTCACATTCACTTCAAACATGCTTTGTACAACACCAAATTCATTTTATGATCCAAACATGAAAGCTGGGTTGGGTTACAAAAATCCGGAACGTCTCAAGAAAGACATTGAAGCACAACCTAAGATGTATAATGGAAAAAACCTCAAATATCATGAACTGAAGGTTAACTTACCTGATTCTGAGGAAACTCTTGAGGACGCAGAAAAAAGTCGATTGAAAATGAAAGATAAAATGATTTCACTTGATTATTCAAAATTAAATAAGCATTATGAATTATTTGTTCCTCATAAGGAGGTTGCTACTAAACAAAATTTTCTTTCACCTCCTACTTCTAATGTATCTCCTGCATCGAGTTCACAAAAGTCGAATTTACCTCCGAAAAAGATGCAAGTGAGAGTAAATTGCTAAAACTTTTTATTAATTTAGAAATTGAAATAAACGAGTTAGGAAAACTTATTAATATTCATCATTATATGGACAAATATAGAAGTTTTTTCTAGGACAATAAAGCTGGTATAAGACGCATTTTTACTCTGGAGGTAGTTTCGATTTCAAAAACGTTGAACAAATGCTCAAATGTACTTAAACATGAGATTACAACAGAAGTACAAGAAATGTTAGAAGTTTTTGAGTCAATAGAAAGCAAAGTTTATGATCAATCACAACAACATGAAAATTTTCAAAAAGAAATTGATTGACTTTTGGAAGCATCCTTAGAAAGAGAAATTAGGGATTGTGTGTTGATTGCTATTGAACAACAGAAATGTAAAATGTCGATGAATGAAAAGGAGAAAATCTCAAAAGATTCCAAAAATATCCAAGCAAATTTGCTCAAATGAATCAAAATTCTTGAAAATGATCTTTAAAGGTCTCAAGCTCAAAGCATTGATTTTGAATTACAATTGCAAAATCAGAAAGAGCAAACTACTTGTGATATATCTTGGAAGTCAAAAACGACAAAGTTGAATGGTGAAAACGTATCGTTGGATATTCAAATTGAATCTCTGCTTCAAGAAAGAGAAAATATCAAACTTGAATATCAAAAGTTTTTCAACTCAATCAAAACGACACGGGGTCAACATCAACGGGAAGTTAATGAATTAATTGAAAATGTAAATCAAAAGACATATGCTTATGGTGATGTGCGTTCTAAGGATCGAGATCTTTTGATGATAATTTCTGAGCTCAAATCTAAGCTTAAAACTGTTGAAAAAGGGAAGAATGTGAACACTAAGTTTGACGAGTATACAACCTTAAGGAAACTAATTTTGTAACACCGATCAACAAAAACAAAGATTTAAAGGCTAAGATGGTTTCTAAGGTTGAGGGTAAAAATAATGAGTCAAAACTAGTCACTTCATGTTCTAAACCTAAAAATGAGCAGGAAAAGAAGAAGAATACGAATGTAATCGCATGAGGAATGTATAGAGTCATAAAAACATAAACACAAACACCAGTTGATAAATCTAACATGTTTTCTTCTAATTCCACAGGAGTAGCAAGTTCTAGTAGTGTTAGAAGACCAGAGTCTAAGGACAACAATTTGAAGAAAAGAGTCTTGCTGAAGACTAAGTATAAGAGCACTTCTAATGATGTCAAGAAATCTCAAAGTAGTGTTAGTTTAGTTTCTAATAAGCGTGATACATTAAATTTGATTGTTTTTAAATCAAAGGCAAATGTATTAAATGTGAAAACTGTAAACGCTGTGAATGATGGTTCGAATTTTGTATGTGTTTCTTTTGGCAAAGATGTTTTCATGATTTCTCATGATAAATGTGTTGCTTGTTATGCTTTGTCTGTAAATTCTAGGGTTAAAAGAGCCTTGTTTACCTCCACTGTAGCAGCGAAATCTAGTAAATTACTAGCTACCCCTGTAGTTGCAAAATCTAGGTTTAGTTTTGCTACCCCCCAAAAGCAACAAATAAGGTCTCTCGTGCACCATCACTAACTTTAGATTCTAGACAAATGAGGACACTTAGCACTTACATGAAAACCAAAATTAAAACGAGTAGGAAGTGGCAAAAGTGGTTTGAAAATGAACTAAGTTTTAATTGGTCACCTAAGATCCCAACTACACAAACACCACCAAGTGTTACTAAGAGAAGAGCTAGTGCTAAAACTCACTCTAGAACACTGGTTACCAAACAACAATGGGTAGCCAAACTGTCCAATCTTCTATCCGTATTTTCTTCATGTGATGCAGGTGATCCAGCTCATCCTTTGGCTTTGTTATACGGGTGCTCCGAAGCACATGACAAGAAATCATACACTGTTTGAAGAAGTTTGTGAGAAATTCAATAGGAAAAGTCCCGATACCAGTAATGATCACTTCGCAGCAATCACTGGATATGGAGACTATGTTCAGTGTAATCTCACAATATGTCACTTATACTATGTTGAGGGCCTTAAACACAATCTTTTCTCGGTCGGACAATTTTACGATGGGGATTTAGAAGTAGCCTTCCGTTCTAACACTTGCTATGTTTGGAATTTGGAGGGTGAAGATGTACTTACCGGTTCTCATGATTCTAATCTCTATACCATCTCCATTTCTAAAATGGCGGCTTCTTCTCCAGTTTGATTAATGTTCAAAGCTACATCAACAAAATAATGGTTATGTCATCGTCGACTTTTTCATTTGAATTTCGGTACCATTAATCATCTTACTAAACAAGATCCATTTGATGGGCTTCAAAAGTTTAAGTATGATAAAGATCATTTATGTTCAGCCTGTGAGCAAGGAAAGAGTAAGAAAGCCATTCTTACACCTAAATTGGTTCCAAGTACACATTTCAAGCTATAATTGATTCATATGGATTTGTGTGGGCCAATGAGGGTAAAAAGCATTAACGACAAAAGATATATTTTGGTTATTGTCGATGATTACTCCCGTTACACATGGGTGTATTTTCTTTGAATAAAAGACGAGGCTCCAGAAATGATCATTAAGTTCATTACTCAGATTCAATGGAATTTGTGGGTTCAAATCCTGAAGGTCCAGTCTGATAATGGCACTGAGTTCAAAAACTAGAAACTAAGGTCTCATTATGAAAAGTAAGGCATTATGTATCACTTTTCAATTGCTTGAACACCTCAGCAAAATGGTGTTGTTAAACGAAGAAATTGAACACTTGTCGAGGCTGCACGAACAATGCTTATCTTTTCAAAATCATTAGAATTCCTATAGGCTAAAGTTATTTCCACTGCTTGCTTTACTCAAAATCGCTCTTTAATACACACGAGGTACAACAAAACTCCTTATGAGCTGATTACCGGTAGAAAACCCAACGTTTAATACTTTCATGTATTTGGATCTTTGTGTTATCCAACAAATGATCGTGATGATACTTGGGGGAGAATGGAAACCAAAAGGCTGACATTGGTATCTTATTTGGCTATTCTAAATCATCAAGAGGGTTTCGAATCAACAATTGTAAAATGAGAAAGATTGAAATTTGATGAGCTTCCAGCTATGGCTTCTGAATGCAACAATTCAGGACTCGGCTCAACTGTATAAATTTTCAAGATTCATCCAAAGACTCGACTGAAATACCATCAAAAGAAGACTTGGATAATTTGTTTGGTCCTTTGTGTGAAGAATACTATGCGACAAAAACTCTCAAAGTGTTAGACAATTCCACTGCAAATACTTTCAATAATAAAGACACTCCTTCATCATCTTCAATCATCATTGAAGAACATGAAGCTCCTCAAGTCGTATCCTCATCAAAAGAACCAATTTCTAATGAACCTACAACTCTAGTCTCGGATGATAACGCTGATGAATCAGTTCAAGAAGATGTTACAGAACTTAACGGAAATACTTTCATAAATCTATTTTGCACTCCTGAGGTAGAAGAAGCTGAGTCATCTTCAAAATACCAGGATCCGTCAAATATGCACGAGTTTTACCAACAACATCGCTCAACTGATAAATGGACAAAGAATCGTCCAATTGAACAAGTGATTAGTGACCCTTTAAAGCTCGTGATGACAAGAAGTAGACTCCATACAGATGTTGAGATGTGCATGTATGCATTAGCAGTAAGTACCATAGAACCTACAAACATTGAGGAAGCTATGCTTGATCACAGCTGGATAGAATCAATGCAAGATGAGCTTAACCAGTTTAAACGATTGGATGTATGGGAACTTGTTGAAAGGCCTAAACATAAGCAGGGTTAAATGGCTTTGGAAAAACAAGACAGATGTTGAAAACACGGTTATTCAGAATAAGTCTCGTTCAGTTCCCAGGTTATCGTCAAGAGGAGGGAATAGACTTTGAGGAATTGTTTGCTCCTGTTGCACGACTCAAAGTTGTCAAAATGTTTGTGGCATATGCGGCTCACAAGAACTTCGCTATCTACCAGATGGATGTAAAGACCGCATTCCTCAATGGACCATTGAAAGAAGAAGTCTTTGTAAGTCAGCCTAACATATTTGAAGATCCAGACTTTCCTAATCACGTTTATTGTCTTAAGAAAGCTATATACGATCTCAAACAAGCCCCTAGAGCATGGTATGACAAGCTTTCCTCATTCTTGATTGAACACCATTTCACAAAAGGTATTGTAGATCCGACTTTGTTCACAAGAAGACACGAGGGTGACATTTTATTTGTTTAAATATACGTAGATGACATAATTTTTGGTTCAACAAATCCGGTTTTCTCAAATAGATTTGCAAAACTTATGAAATATAATTTTGAAATGTCAATGATGGGCGACATGAAGTTCTTTCTTGGACTTCAAATTCATCAATCACCCCGTGGAATCTTCATAAGTCAATCACAATATACTTTGGAGATTCTTAAGAGATATGGTATGGAAGAATGTGATTCCATTAGTACACCAATGGCTACTGCCAGAATCGACGTAGATTTACAAGGTACCCCAACTAATGAGATAAAATACTGTAGTATGATCGCGGGACTTATGTATCTCACTGCAAGTCGACCGGATATTGCCTTTGCAACATTTGTATGTGCGTGTCATCGGGCACGCCCTAGAGAGAAACACCTCAAAGAGGTCAAACAGACCTTTCGTTACCTTAAACACACCATTAACATGGGTTTGTAGTATTCAAAGGATTCCGGATTTAAGCTAACCGCATATTCAGATGCAGATCATGTAGGGTGTCATGATGACTACAAAAGCACATCTAGAGGAATACAATTTTCTAAGAGACAAGCTAGTTAGTTGGTCGCCTAAAAAACAGGATTGTACAGCTATGTCAACTGCAAAAGCAGAGTACGTATCTTTGTCTGCATGGTGCGCACAAGTCATTTGGATGAGGACGCAACTGCTAAATTATAGAAATCGTTACACTAAGATTCCAATGTACTGCGATTCAAAGAGCGTGATTGCCATATCTTGTAATCCAATGCAACATTCTCATACTAAACACATCAACATCCAATATCATTTTATTAAGTAGCATGTTGAACAAGGTACAATCAAACTTTACTTTGTCGGGACGAAATACCAGCTTGCTGATCTATTTACTAAAGCCCTTCCCAAGGAAAGGTTTGAGTACTTAGTTCACAGGATCGGTATGAGGTGTATGACTCCAACAGAGTTGGATCGTCTCGCAAAGTTATCTTCTTGAATGAAAGATCATACATCAAAACATTTGTACATACATTCAAAAATACAAATACAAAATTAAAAATAAAAATCTCAAAAAAATATTTTGGATATATTTTTTATAAAAACAATGAAAACCAAATACAAAATTGAAAAAAATGCGAAAAAAAATAGTATAAAAATTGATTTTCATGTTGCAATAAACATCATAATCGAAAAAATTTAAATATGTAAGGTTATTGATGCACAACAACATATCTTCACTGATTTAACATCATTAATGACGCTTGTTTTTTCTACAAATTGTTTCTTTTAAAATGTTGTTATATGCATCTTGAATGAGGGGGATGTTATTTCATATATCAAAATGTATTGTCACCGGTTATAAATATGTGTTTTGTATTATTTGCTTTCAAGTATAATAAATAAAAATTTTTCAAATTCCCGTCTATCCTTTGTGAAAAAATCAAAAGTGTGTTCAAAACTGCAATAATAACTATCTCTCAAATAAATTTATTCAAAAAGGAAGAAATTCTTATATGGATAATTATTCGAGGGGGAGTTATAAATTTTTTTCGTTCACTTGATCATCAAAAAATCAAATTTTTGAAAAATAAATGCAAGAATAACGATCTCTCGAATAAATTTTATCCAAAAAGGAAGAAATTCTTTGATGGTTATTTATTCAAAGGGGGTTATAAATTTTTTTCATATTCATACGGATTTATAATTGCATAAATCTTTCAAAGTATTTACTCTGAAACGGGATCTAACTCCAAGGGGGAGTGTTGTTATTCAAATTGGACTTAACAAGAGTCAAAACGAAAGGTGAGTGTCTAAAACTGTCAAATTTTCAAAGAGGGTTTCAAGCATATAAAAGGAACATGAATTATCCGAATGCCACATAACTTTCGTATTTTCTTGTGAGCTTTCGTAAATCCTGTCGATCATCTTAGCTTTCGTATCACTTGATTTTTGATCCAGATCGATACACGAGACCTTCATCTTTTCAAACATAAGGATCTGACATATGATTAATCTCATTTTACATTTTCATTCATTTAATCGATGCTAATGGGGTTTTTCAGTTAGGGTTAGGGTTTCGTATTTTTAATCATTTGTGATTCAAGCTTTTTTTGTTCAGTTAAGTTAGGCAAAATTCCTATTAGGATGTATTGTTAAGATTTTAGTGCATAATCATTAATAACAAACATGATTTGATGATCAATTAAGGGGTTTTGTATCCGGTTAGGGTTTCGTACGTATGATCATAGGCTTTTAGAGATTAAAATTGACTTAACATGTTGATATAATGCATGAAATTAATTTTCATGTCTTAAACCTGTAATTAACATGTTTCATGGAATTTTCATATGTACGAAAGCTGTTTGATAATGTTTCATTTACGATTTCGTATCACTCCTTAATATGGGCTTCGTATGGGTTTCGTATATGTTTATTGGGCCACTAATTGGGTTTCGTAATCTCTTACCCGGGTTTAATATTAGGTTTCGTATAATCTTGGTTGGGCATAATATTGGGTTTCGTATAATCTAAACTAGGCTTAATAAATGGGTTTCGTATTCTCAAAATGGGCTTAGGTTTGGGTTTCGGAAAAGCAAAAATGGGATCAAATGATTAAAAGTGGCTTAACTAAGCAAATGATCAAATCTAAATATGATTTTGTGTTTCTATATTGATAAATGAGTCAATGGTGAAGGTTGCATCCAGTTATAGCTGTTTTCTGAACTAATAGATTGTGTTAGCGGCTTATTGACCTATCAAGGTATAAGTTGCATCTGATTTCGATCGTTTTCTAAAGGTTTAGAATGTTGTAGCGACTTACTGACCATTCATTTGTCAAAAATAAGAATATGATTTTGTTAGCTAAATTTATCATTCAAACGAAATCAATGATTAAAATGTGCTTCACATGTTTAAATTCAAAAATAATTTGTGGAAAAATAAATGAAAGTTGTGATTCAATTGTTTGTGATCGTTTTTAGATTCTCATGTTTCGAAGCTCAAATCACCAAATTTTTAACAAGATTTAAATCAAACTGCAAAGAATTTTTTGAATACATGATTAATGTAGTTCATGACAAGTTCTTCTATATGAAATTAGGTAAATGGTCTAAGTTACATCCAGTTTCGGCCGTTTTCTGAATGATAGACTGAGGTAGTACCTTATTGGCTATTTTTCTTAATGGTATAAGTTGCATCCAGTTTTGACCGTTGTCAAAAGTTCAGAATTAGGTAGCGACTTAGTGACCATCCGGTTGAAATATAAGAGAATTGTGGTCTATAGCTATATTTTTCATTTAAATAAGTCTTTGAAAACAGTAACAAGTGATTTTGGAAATATCTCATATTTTGTAAAAAATGTATATTTTGTTTTCAAAGTGGTACTCTTTCACAAAAAGGTTTTTCTGAATGTAAAGCTATACTCTTGGATTTCTAACAACAACAAGTGTCATTTCAAAAATCAGAGTATGTTTTTATTATTCTTGAAAGAGTATCATTACACAAACATTTTTGGTGAGGTAACTCAAACATAAAGAGAGATAAAATCCATACGTAAACAAGCAAATCAGAGTATGCTCAAAAAAGAATTGCCAGAGCATACAAAGTGAGATCAAAAGAATGATGCGAATAAAGCGTATGACATGTACCCGAAAAAGCAAGAAATGATACACGAGAAAGAAAATAATCAAAAATATGTTTAAAAAGAATTTCCAGAACATATAAAAATAGACATAGTGCAAAGAGACAAAAATGTTATCTAATTGTATACATCATATCTTTATCTCATTTCACTAATCACTTCATTTAAACACACAACTTTCACAATGAAACAACCACAATCATCTACTACACAACAAATCACACATGTTGATCAACTTGTACACTCAAGCAAATTTTAGACTGTTGGAAGGTGCAACAATATGGCGGTACTTCCAAACATTCCATGCCCAAAAGAGTGTGGGATAGTTGGGCAACTACTTGTTGATCACGCTCTGAGCTATGCCTTAACTGCAACTATTGACGTTCCAGCTGTGTATATTCAGCAATTCTAGAAAACAGTCAAACAAGCTCCAAAATGCCAATGAGACCATCCATTTCAAACTAAATAGAGAAGAAATCACTTACACTGTGGATATGTTCCGTGCTACTCTCAAGCTTCTAGTGGAAACTCTTGAACAACCATTCTTTCCACTAGCCGATTTTGATTACATCAAGCCTTTTCTCAGGATTGTTGGCTATCAAGGACCGCTTGACAAAGTAGGCGCGTTCTTTACCAAGAACCTTGCACAACCATGGCAGACAATGTTCAAGGTTTTCAACAATTGTCTCACATCAAGGTTGACTGGACATGATCAAACAAAGATTAACGTCTTATAAATCTTTCATGCTGTAATCAATAAAGTCCATGATTATGTAAGCCTTTTATGGCGGGACTTCTTACATTGTATCCAGCAGAAGAAGAATGTTATTCAGTATCCACGCTTTACCAAACTTATCATTGCTGATCTTATGGATAAGTACGAGTCAATTCCCAAGAGACTTGAAGAGGATTATCATACCATCAAAGATGATATTCCGTTGGTGACTGTTTATACTACTAGGGAAGTGACTGTACGAGGAATGTTGACACCAGGTGACTTGCTAACTGATGCAATCCGTGATACTCAAGCATATAAGGATTATGAGGCGAAGTATGGTGGGATAGATGTTCTAATGATTCAGCCATAACCAGTTGAATCTACCCATGAAATGAATAGGAAACCTAGAGCTACTAGGACACCTAACCCTGATGATGTTGTTTAGAAGAGGAAGAGAAAACGAGCTGCTGGAGAGACAAGTTCACCTAGACCATCTCTTAAGGTACATATTAGGCAGCAGAAACCCTCCACCACAACTCCTTTACTTCCAGTAGACGTACAAATCTTCTAGGAAGTATTGCCAAGATGAGCAGACAACGTGGTCAACTAAGGCAGCATATGAATAACACCTTTGTTACTAACCGTGTTTTTTAGGAAAAAATGAAGGAAATGTGTGAAACTCTCAGCAACAAAGTTCCAGAACTTACTGTATCTACTACCAATGATCTTATGAAAGAATCACTTCCAAAGATGGTGAATGATGTTGTTAACCAAGAAAGCAAGTCATTACAAGCTGTTGTACCTGCATTGATTTCACAAGAATTTGTTGCTTATGCACCAAAGATCATTGAAGAACTTTTCAGGATTTACATGCAGAATACAGTTCTTAATGTGCATATTACAACAAGTACTTCCACTACAACAACATCTGATCTTCAACAACAACAACTATATCTGAATATGAAATCGGATCTTCAAGTTTAAGTTACTGATCCAAAATTGTGGGATGTTCTTAGAGCTAAGTTTGAAAAGTCTTCAGTCTCAGCTGGCTCTTGTAGGGATGATGCCTTTCGCAAGTGCGATCATGATGAACATCAAGGATATGATGCTCCTCCTGAGGGGAGAAAAGTGAGAAAAGGCAAAAGACGTCGAAAAGCTCAAAGTCTGCAAGAGGTTCTTCATCTAAGCAAACAGTCAAGGATACCAACACATCTACATCAGATCGACAATAGCAATAACAAGATTGGGATGCATGGGTTGATGATCCAGTAATTGATGAAGATGAGGTGATTCTAGAGGATGAAACTCCAGAAGTGATTGAAGAATTTCAGAATGTTGAAAAATGAGTACCAACAATATTTGATCGTGAAAGAATGGAGGCTACAATCAAAGATATGCTAAGCAATCAGTTCAGAGATGGTGAGGAATATTCCTACCATGTGGAACAAGCACAAAACTATTTAGAGAATCAAATTGTTTGGGAAAGTGGACAGGAGGACTTGACGCGACCAAAGCCATATGCTCTTGTTTTCTATGGTCCTCAAAGGAACCCGAATGAAACTCCAAGGTATTTGTACAACAAAGATTTATTCTTCTTGAAGAATGGGAGTACCGAGAAGAAATGGTATGTGCTTTCACTTCATAAGATTCATGCAATTTCATTTCTTGAAGAAGACCTTGAGGAAAAGATGAATAGATGGGTAAAAAATGTATTTAATATGTTCAATGAAGAAGCATGATTGTCTACATAACACTGGAAAGATACATGGCATAAGAGAATGTACAAGATCAATCACAAGAAAGTAAGGGATGATCTAAAGAAATTTTTTCTCTAATTACATATTTGTTAAAATCGTCAAAACAGATCAACAATATGGGATTGATTACATGGAAAGAATAGTGGTAATGAGAGAAAATGACAAACCAGATAGCTTTTTTGAGGCTGATTTCAAATATCTTAACAAGATCAATCGTGAAAACAAGTTGCTGAATTCACAACTCATGTTCATCAGAAGTTGTGTAATTTGGGAGAGAGTTTACGAATTTCAATTAGGAATAGAGAGCTACCAGATCAAGATCAACATAACTGCTCTAACATTAACATTCCCTGATATTGAAGTATGTGACCCCTTCTCTATTATGGACAAACCAACTACGGGTTTGATTTACTTTAACAGCAAAAATGAG
>BQNB010103466.1:0-21402 GCA_026074375.1 Tanacetum coccineum | reverse complement strand
AGAAAGCTGTAAACGACACAGATCTAATCTAGTGGTTCTTCCTTGTTGTTTTTGAGTTCTTGAATCTTGTTCAGAAGGCCCTTGATGACAACCTTGGATATTCTCAATGATCATTTATAGAGATGAATACTTTTACAAGCATCTGAATCATTAGGTTCCTCAGGGATTAGTTCACTTCCCAATGGTAGCGGTATGATCCATAATGATATCTTTACAGAATTAAATAACTCATTAAAGGAATAGCCTGGTGGTGGTGTAGTTGACTTAACGGGTGATGAAGATCCTACTGATGAAGATGGAGATATTGAAATAGGTGATTCAACATAAGTCTCAGTATCTTTTGGTGATGAAATCTTCTCGAAAAGATTAGGAAAGATCATCCTCAATATCAGAATCAGATGGGACGATAGTAGAGTGAGGGGACAAAGACATGACTGTAACAACCCAGTGGAAAATAACATAAGTTATTTATATAATAGTATAATAGTTATGTAACTCAGTGGAAATAACATAAGTTATTTATATAATAGTATAATAGTTATGTATTATCTGCTACGCAAATCTCCTTACATACCATTGGAAATGCAGTGGCACGGACTTTTTGATGAAAAAGAGTTATAGGTTTAAGTTTTACGTGTTCTCTATAAATGGGAGCTCTGATACTAATCTGTAACACCCACATTTTTTTCATATAGCAGCGGAAGCTAATCTGGGGTATTACTTCATGGATCAACAGACATAATCATAGAAAACGACTCAAAAGAGACGTTTAGGAAAATTGAGTTATTATTCGACATCATATCAAAGTTTTACAGAGGAGGTCTCAAAATCTAGAAACATAAAGTTTGAATGATACCAGTTTAACCATCTTCAAGTCCGCGCCACTCCATGCCATAAGTTACTCAATTACCTGAGATAAACATGCTAAAAGGGCCAACACAAAGGTTGAGTGAAAATTCATAGGTTTTCAGTTATAATAGGTGAGTACAAGTTTTAATAAGTGGGTACGTTGTTAGCAACACACCATAAGTGTAATAATTACAATGAGTACAACTATTATGAAAAACAGTATTATTGTGGAAAACAGTATTATTGCCCTAAGCTCATGAATCACATATTTAAACTTAATAGAACCGGGAGCCTCTATCCGAAGACATACTGGGAGCTACTACCCAAAGAGATACTGGGACCTATTACCCAAAGAGATACTAGGAGCTACTACCCAAAGAGATACCGGAAGCTATTACTCAAAGAGATAATGGGATGTCTTATGGGAAAATAGAGGTAACTTAGGCAATAATATATCAGGATAACATATAGTTGGAATCACACTTGTATTTATAGTTTATAGCATGAATCCCCTACTGGATTTAGAAAATATATAAAGATGAGACAATTCACAGTGATGGAACCATATCATATATCAAAATTACTTGTGTTTAATTTGTATAAAACAAGCATGTATCCCCCTCACGGGTTTATAAAACATGTAAATAAGTAAAGGCGAGGCTATGAACTTCACCTTAACAGGGAAAATCTGATTGATGGCAAAAGTATATCAAGTGAAAGTAACGGCTTCGTCACACAACCTGAAGTAATATTTCAAGTCTTAGTGGGATGGTTTATGTTTCAAAACTTTACAAAGTTTAACGTATATCTTTGATTTATTAAATTATGGAAATATTGTATCACTGTTCGGGCTATCATAATCTAGAGGCCATGTAGTATCGTTTGAGGAGCCAGGGCACTTTAAATCGTAAACCCAGCAAACTCGTCAAAATGAAAACTCAAATGAAACCGTTCATATGAAATTCCCTAGTAACGTGATACGATAAGATTTTAAGTTTCTTCAAAAGTTAGTCGATGAAAAATTACGTTAAATATATAACGTAATAATGCGTAGATTTATGATTAATAACGATAAATGTGTCGAGTTTTAATAAAATCGAGGTTTATAATATTAATATATATTTTTATAA
Source organism: Tanacetum coccineum (assembly GCA_026074375.1). Taxonomy (NCBI): domain Eukaryota; kingdom Viridiplantae; phylum Streptophyta; class Magnoliopsida; order Asterales; family Asteraceae; genus Tanacetum; species Tanacetum coccineum. The sequence goes on along the minus strand of BQNB010103466.1, from coordinate 19,423 downwards.
TTTATATAAAAATATTATATTTTATATTTTTAAGTTTGCAAAATTAGCAATATATACCCCTGGTTTATAAACTTTTATAACTTTATTCCTTTATATATAAAGTATATATAATTTAAACCTTTAACTTTGAAATTTGGCAAAATAGGTCCTTATAGTTATAACTTTAAAATAATGACATTTTTAGCCCCTTTAGTTATAAATTTCAAAAAGTTATGATATATAACCCTATGCATGGAAACATTTGCAAAACAAGTCCAAAAAGCCATGCAAGCTTATTTTAAGGTTCCAAATGATATTTACAGGTTATAGCTTATTAGAATAAGCAAAAATAAGATGTTCTAATGTAACAAAAGTTTAGAACAAGGATTCGTTAGCTAGACAATCAAAACAGGTCATTTTTAGGGTTTTAATAAAAAATACATAGGTTTGAGGATTCAAGGCTTCAAACAAGAGTTTATATATGATCTTAATAGTATTATGAACATTCTAATACAGATTATAAGCTTATTGAACTAGAATTAAGCTTACTTGAGCTAGAAATCGAAATGGGGTTTTCGGGTTCGTACGCCTAGTAACGACTACAAGGGCTCCCTTTTTGTTCTTGATTCTTGGCTTCTATTATGAGCTTAGGGACTTCACTTGATCATTCTTGGTCTAAGTTAGAACTCCATTTGAGTGGTGATAAGTTTTTGAGGTGTGATTTGAATAAATGGGGTGTTTTGCTATTTATAGGGCTTGAAATCACCTTGGTGGCCAAGAAAACTTAGAGAGGGGTTAAAGGGCTATAGAGTGATGACTAAGGGAGGCTATAAGGTGAGTATTGTGGGCCATAGAGGTAGATATGCAAGGTGGAACGGTTTTAGAGGGGTTCAGTTACATATAAGTGACAAGGAGGTGACAAGGCTTTCTTGGTGGCCAAGGGTTATGATAGAGGTGATTGTAAGCTACTTGGTGATGTGGTGATGATGTCATAGAGGTGCTAGGATGCTTGCTTGAGGTGCTTGGTTGCTTAAAATGGGTAAAAATGAAGTAAAAGGGGTGTCGGGTTCATTTTATTTCCGGTTTTAGGTTTAAAATGTGGATTAGGGTTAGGATTAGGGATAGATTAGGGTTTAGGATTAGTGTTAGGATTAAGATTTAGGGTTTAGGATTAAGGTTTAGGGCTTAGTTTTAAGGTTTAGGGTTTAGTTTTAGGTTTAAAGTGAAATTAGGGTTTTAGGGTTTTGTTTAGGGTTTAGGTTTTAGATTAAGGTTTTTAGGATGACTTAGGGTTAGGTTTAGGGTTAGGAGACATGCATTTAGTGTTGTACGTGTGTAGAGTGGTGGTAAGAAATCTAAAATGAAAATGGTGAAAAATGGCAAGGTTTGAATTCTATGCTTAATAGATTTGTACATTGAGCTTTAATGAGTTGTACATTGACTTGGAGGGAAAATATAATTCAAATGTGATGCATTGTACACTTGTACACATGCTTGAAGGCTTGCATATTCATTTTAAATGTATACATTACATATAATGCTTGTTTTGAAAAGTACGTTAAATGGATAATGTACTTGGTAAAAATGATATTAATGGGCATAAGACGACCAATTCCTGAAATCTCCTAATGTAAGTCTTGAGATTGTTTTCTTTTACAATCAGATAGTAAAATTCCTCTTCCATTTTCTTGATCTCAGTTCGGGGACAATACTTATTGGTAAAGAGCCTTTTTAATTCAGTCTAGGTGATCTTGTTGGCTTCTTCTATTCCAATAGGTTAGGCATATGCATTCCCCCAGGATAAGGCATTATCGGTGAAAGTACAAGTAGCAAATGTTACTTTGTTTTCCTCGGCATAGTTGCTATGAGAAAATACTGATTCGGTCCTTTTAAACCAGCGAATGAGTCCAACAGATCATTTCCATTGAAGTAGAAAGGTTGACAGCTTATGAACTCTTTGTAGTTTCCTCTTTTTACTACAGGGGTTTCTCTTGGTCTGGTGTTTCTATGGGGATTATTAGTATTTTCCATGGTAGCAGGTTATGCTTCTAGAGTAGTGGCAATTTCATCAGCAATGAGTTACTGGAGCCAAAGTTATGGCTGGTGTTTAAGATGTTGATGATCTTTTGGGAGGCATATGTCAACATAAGACAACATGGAATAAGAGTCCATAAAATGATATATCACGAGTTAAAGACTTGTGATCATTCTTTGATATTGTAGGATATAACGGAAATTTTGGAATGTAAGACTTCCAGAGATAGACACGGAGATAATAGAATGAGTGATCCGAGAGGAGGCTTAGTGTACAAAGATCAGATAGTAAGAGAATCATAGTAATCTTATGAGTAATCATACTACAGGATATAGGATAGACAATCTCAACAAAATGGAATCATCATTGTATATAATTTATATAGCAAAATTTGACAAGTGTCATTATTCATACATCTAGTGGTTGGATTCTAGAAAGTTGTAAATGACATAGATCTAATCTAGTGGTTCTCCTTCGTTGTTTTTGAGTTCTTGGATCTTGTTTAGAAGACTCTTAAAGACAAACTTGGATATTTTCAATGATCATTTCTAGAGATGAATACTTTCACAAGCATGTGCTCATTAGGTTCCTCGGGGACTCGTTCACTTCCCAGTGGTCGCGGTATGATCCATAATGAGTTATCTAACTCTGCAAAGATAGACTTATCAAAGGGATAGTCTGGTGGTGGTGTAGTTGACCTAACTGGTGATGAAGATCCTACTGATGAAGATGGAGATATTGGAATGGGTGATTCAACAGGAGTCTCAATGTCTTTAGGTGGTGAAATCTCCTCGGGAGGAAATAAATCTCGAGAATCAAACATTGGTGATAGTGATAACACTAGAGATGGAGACATAACAGTTGGTGGAGCAATAGGAGCTTGAAGTGGAGGAATAGGTAATTCATTATCAGTAGCATCATATGCTTGCATGATTTCCATATACGGATCATCATGTAAAGGTGAGAAGACTAGTGTGGCCAAAAGATACTTAGTTAAATCATTTGAAGAGTCAGGAGAAGTGTTTCCCGGTGTGGCTGGGAAATAGTCTGGAACATTTGTAGAGGAAAAAGCATCCTCAATATCGGAATCGGATGGGACGATAATAGGGTGGTTGGATGAAGACATAACTGTGTAACAACCCAGTGTAAATAACATAAGTTATTTATATAATAGTATAGTAGTTATGTATCTTAACATACTATTCGGAAAATGCAGTGGCACGGAGGACTTTCTTGGCTAGAAGAAGAAAAGTAGTTATAGTTAAGGTTTTAACCTTGTTCTTTATAACCATGGCGCTGATACCAATCTGTAACACCCCCATTATTGACATATAGCAGCGAAAGCTAATCTGGGGTATTACTTCATAGTACAACAGTCATAATCATAGAAAACGAATCATAAAGAGACGTTTTTGGAAAATTAAGTTATCATTTATTTATTCATCAGAGTTTTTACAAAAGAGAAGTCCCAAAATCTAAAAACATAAAGTGAATGATAGCGGTTTAGCCATCTTTAAGTCTGTGCCACTCCGTGCCATAGTTTGCTCAATTACCTGAGATAAACATGCTAAAAAGGTCAACACAATGGTTGAGTGAAATTCATAGGTTTATGATAAATAGTGTGAATACAAGTCATCATGGATAGTGGGTTACGTTGTTATACACCCAAAAATAGTGATAATTGCAATGAGTACAATTATTATAGAAAACACTATCAATAGTGTATTATTGCGTCTAAGCTCATGGCACACAAACTAACTTGTGTATATATCAATAATGATATATATATAATGATAATGGACCTTGGTGTAGGTAATTGCCATATACCTATGCGATTCAAATATAGTGCGTTTGGTTACCTATCCGGCTAACACAAATGGAATTCGTCAATCCCGATAGATCTATCCATAATATTCGCGTTCACTCGCAAGTCATTAATGGTCCATGATAGTGGGGTCTTTTGGCATAAAGGGACTTAAATAACAAGCAATAATATATCAAGATAACATACATTTGGAAAACACTTGTATTCATAGTTTAAAACATGTATCCCCCTCACGGGTTTATGAAAACATTCAAGAGATTTAAAAGTGAGGATATGAACTCACCTTAATAGGGGAAATCTGATTGATGGAAAAAGTATATCAAGAGAAATGCGTCAGTATGGTAGTACGATGTTATCTACTCGGGCGGGGAAGTTCAGTATATCAAGTGAAAGTAACGGCCTCGTTAGGCAACCTGGGGTAATATGTCAAGTCTTAGTGTGATGGTTTATGTTTCAAAACTTCATAAATTTTAACGTATCACTTTGATTTATTAACTTATGGAAATATTGTATCACTGTTCGGGCTATCATAATTCAGAGGCCACGCAGTATTGTTTGAGGAGCCAGGGCACTTTAAATCGTAAACCCAGCAAACTCGTCAAAACAAATACCCAAATGGAACCCCTCACATGAAATTCCCTAGTATCGTGATACGATAAGATTATAAGTTTCTTCAAAAGCTAGTCGATGATAAGTTACAATATATACCCTTGGTTTATAAACTTTTACAAGTTTAGTCCTTTATATATAAAGTATATATAATTTAAACCTTTAACTTTGAAATTTGACAAAATAGGTCCTTATAGTTATAACTTTAGTATAATGACATTTTCAGCCCCTTTAGTTATAAATTTCAGAAAGTTACGATATATACCCCTATGCATGGAAACTTTTGCAAAACAAGTCCAAAAAGTCATGCAAGGTTATTTTAAGATTCTAAATGATATTTGCAGGTTATAGCTTATTAGTATAAGCTAAAATAAGATGTTTTAACGTAACAATGACATTAATATATATTTTTTTATAAAATATTATATTTTATATTTTTATGTTTGTAAAAATGACAATATATACCCTTGATTTATAAACGTTTACAAGTTTAGTCCTTTATATATAAAGTATTATATGATTAAACCCTTAACTTTAAAACTTGGCAAAATAGGCCCTTGTTTTGGCTTACTTGAGCTAGAATGGGTCGAAATGGTGGTTTTTTTTTGTGGGTGGGGGGGGGGGGGGGGGGGGGGGGGGGGGGGGGGTGGGGGGGGGGGGGGGGGGTGGTGTGGTGTGAGGGGGGGGGGGGGGGGGGGGGGTTGTGTTTTTTTTTTTTTTTTTTTGTGTGTTGTGTGTGTGTGTGTGATGGTGTTTTTTTTTTTTTTGTTTTTTTTTTTTTTTTTTTGTGGGGGGGGGGGGTGTGGTGTTGGGGTGTGGTGTTGAGTGTGTTTTTTGGGTGCCAGTACGCTAGTAACGACTTCAAGCTTCGTTTTTTCCTTGCTTCTTGGCTCTAGTCTGAGCCTTAGGGACCGTCTCTGACTTTTTCCTTGATCTGAGTGAGAACTCCATTGATGAATATATGAGATTGTTGAGTGTGATTTGAATTGAAATGGGTATTCGGACACTATTTATAAGGGAACTTGAGCCTTAGTGCCCAAGTTTTACACCTTAGAGGCCAAGGACACTTGGAGAAGGGATCAATATCTGTAGATAGATGACTAAGGATGCCTAGAGATGAGATTTGTGAAGCTATGAAAGTGTAGATTGTTCACAGGTGTGGGGTGTTGGAGGGTTTTGGCCACAAGAAAGGACAAGAAGTGACAAGGAGCTATAGGGGTGATGGAGGTACTTGTAAGGAGCTGTAGTGAGGTGATGTGGTGGGGAGTCATGTGATAGTTGGTGGTGAGCCATGGAGGAGCTTAAGTTTTATTTAGTATTATACATGGTCGTTTATTTGGGACTAGCCAAACATCCAAGTCTCGATAAAATGTTGCCATTTAGAAAATCATAACTCTGATGAAGCTCAAACCAGTGATCCATGGGTTAGATATTTGAGTCCTCCCACAACTTAAGTTTTACATATTAGGGTAACTATACAAAAATCAGAGATAACAAGCCGTTTACAACAGTGTGCATGAATCTGCGCACCTTTGCCATTTCGGCTATAACTAATTCATCCGACTTCGAATCGGGTTGAGTCAATCGGCAAAATGATCACAAGACATAGGGCTAAAACCTAGTATTTTCACTTAATACCCAAAGCCTATTGATTTTTCCCAGATCCTATGTTTTATCAACGGATCAGATTTTTGAAAACTATGAACTAGTTTAAGGGTGTAACGGGTTTGCTAGGGTTTTCGGGTTTAGAATTAAAGTTTTAGGAATAGTGTAGGAGTTGAGATTATAGAGGTAAAAGTGTTTAAATATTGTGTATTGAGTGCTCGTAATTAGTGCTAAAGAGGTGGTACGAAATCCTTAAGATTTTGGAAGGAAATGAGCTAGTTTGAATTTTATGCTTTATTAGCTTGTACATTGAGCTAAAAAAAGTTATACATTGTTTTGGAGGGAAAAATTATTCAAATGTGGTGCATTGTACACTTGTACACATGCTTGAAGGATTGCACATTCATTTTATATGTATACATTACATATAATTAGGGTTTTGATGTAAACGTTAACGTTTAATGCTTGTTTTGAGATACGCTTGAGAATACGTTAAATGGATAATGTAATTGGTAAAATGAAATTAAGAAAATTAACTTGACATATTAGGATGTTTACATGAGGTAAACATAGATATAGATAGCATTGATAGAGGTTGCGTGAGCTCGTTTACTTTAGAGATGCAAGTTACGTTGCAAAATGAGATAAAACAAAAAATTTCCCTGTATAAAGGTGGTGTATATATAATAGATGGATAATACCGTAGCTCAATTTAACTAGACGGCTAATTACATTTGATGAAAAATTGCGGGTTGTTATAGTCTCCCTCCCTTAAAGGAAATCTCGTCCTGAGATTTAGTCGAATGATAGAGTGTAAAAGTTTAGAGATTTATTCATATGAGGGTAATATTGACAATGATTTCATGAAGTAAGGGATTTGTTCATACAAACGGATCACAGATTGTCATATACTTAAGCCTACTCATTTATAATTTGTCACTTACAAAAAGGTGCGTCCCGATCCTTTGTCAACATGAGAAATTATAAATTCATAGTTTGGTAATTTATAATTTCCTTATTCAAATGAAGAAGCGTCGATTTATAAATCATCCTACCTAAGCATAAAACATGATATCAAAATGGTGATGTGTAGAAGATGATATGATTTTTCAAAATCATAAGAAGCGATGAGAAGAGTAATGAGACATTAATTGCACATATGCCCATATTATCAGTCGAGGATCTTTGTTGTTGCATAAGTGTTTCAAAGGTAAGAGGCGATTATTCAGAGTTGAATATAATAAATCTAATGGGGAATTATCAAACATGCAAGTTTAGAGATATCATCAGACATCAAGGCGTAACGAAATTACCACTTTATTATTTCATGGATAACTTTATCTTACATATCTTACATCATTAAAACTTTACAAGTGTTGACACTTTGCACGTGTCTCGGGGTAGGAATTCCTAGATAAAGTAATAAATGACAAATAGTAGCATGGTGTTTGGGGTTTTTAAACTAATTAAGTGGGTTTCAGAAGATCCTCAAATATAACTGGTGTGGGCGAACTTGAATATCCCCGGAGTTGTTTCTAGGTAGAAATCAAAAGTAAACAAAAGTATATTGTCCTCTTAGTAATTAGGCTCCCCATGTGGACCACTATTGTTTTTGCTTTTGAGCATTGATTTGCATAGCCCTTTCTCTCCACAGGCATTACAAGTTACGGATACTGGTTGTAGGTTGTTCCAGTGATTGTCTTTTGTATCTGCATTCCTGGTCAATGACCATACCCTGTTATCACGTCTGACACTTGACATGCAAGGGTCCTATGACGATGAAGTTGCACCTTGTGGGGGGTGTGGGGGCGGGGGCCGGGGGGGAGGGGGGGGAGGGGGGGGGTGGGTGGGGGGCGGGAGGAGGGGGTGGGGGGGGGCGTTGGGGGGGGGGTGGTGGGGAGGGGGGGGGGGGGGGGGGGGGGGTGGTGTTGTTTGTGGTGGTTTCTAGTATACCCATTGTTGGCAGCATAAGTCCTGAAGGTTTCTTGCCTTCTATTCTGTTGATGTATCTTTTACGGGTTGGTATTTTGCGGTTATCTTGTAGTTGTTGTTGTTGTGATTTTAGGGTAGTTGTTCTTGACGGTGTGTTTCTTCTATCATCAAAGTTTGTTTATGATCAATGTGGCTTCTTGCGCAAATTATTTTTACTACCTGCATCCATCAACCCTCTGGGTTAATGGTAATGGCTTCCTCCAAAGTTTTGGCTTCGAAGCAGTAACATTTCCTCAATACTTATGGGTAATCCACACCGATGAAGACTTCATGAGTTTCTCAGAATTTGGCACCATGTTGGCAAAAAATTGCCACTTCTTGGAATCTTCAATATAAGTCTTGAGATCCAATTCCCCTTTTACAAACCAGTTGTAAAAATTCGTAGGGCATTGCCATCTTCTATCTTCTTGACTCAGTTTCGAGGCAATATTAATTGGTTAAGAGCCTTTTCAAGTTCGGAATCCAGGTGATCATGTGGGCTTGTTCTATCCCAATAGGTTGGGCCATAGAGCAATTCCACCCAGACAAGGCCACATCATCGTTTAAAGTACCTAAGCAAATGTTACTTTGTTTTCCTCAGCACAGTTGCTACGAGAAAACACTGATTCAGTCCGTTCAAACCAATGAATGAGTCTGACAACTCCTTCCGTACCATTGAAGTAGAAAGGTTGACAGCTTATGAACTCTTTATAGTTTTCCCTTTTTGCTACAGGAGTTTCTCTTGGTCCGGTGTTCCTATTGGGATTGTCAGTATTGCCATGGGCGCAGCTTGCGTGCACCAAAGCAGCAGCAACACATCAATATCTATTGCCGGATTGCAAGCCTGAGTCATAGCGCTGGGTGCTGCAGATGTGATGTTCCTTGGAGGTGCATCTATTCAAGACAACACAGGATAAGAATCCATAAAATGATATAGTCATATCACAAGTTAAGGTATAATGTAAAGACTTGTGATCATTCTTTGGTAATACATTGCAGATACAATGGAAATTGTAAGAATCTAAGACTTTCATAAGATAGATACGGAGAATAATGATGTGAGTGGCTCCAATAGAGGCCTATAGGTTTAAAGGTTTGAGAAAATCGGATGGTAAAAGAATCATAGTAATCTTAGATAAAGATATAAGTCATCATACTACAGGATATAGGATAGACAATCTCGACATACAAAATTGGTATTATGAAACAACGAGGTATAACGGAATCATCATTTGTATAAATAACTTGTCTATCTAATTTACATAACAAAATTTGACTAGTGTCATTATTTATACCATACATCTAGTGGTTGGATTCTAGAAAGCTGTAAATGACACAGATCTAATCTGGTGGTTCTCCCTTGTTGTTTTTGAGTTCTTGAATCTTGTTCAGAAGACCCTTGATGACAAACTTGGATATTCTCAATGATTATTTCCAGAGATAAATACTTTTACAAGCATCTGACTCTTTAGGTTCCTCGGGGACTGGTTCACTTCCTAGTGGTCGCGGTATGATCCATAATGAGTTATCTAACTCTGCGAAGATAGATTTATCAAAAAAATAGTGTGGTGGTGGTGTAGTTGACTTAACTGGTGATGAAGATCCTACTAGATGAAGATGGAGATATTGGAATGGGTGATTCAACAGGAGTCTCAATGTCTTTGGGTGGTGAAAATCTCTCGGGAGGAAATAAATCTCGAAACAAACAATGGTGATAGTGAATAACACTAGAGATGAGACACAACAGTTGTGGAGCAATAGGATCCTGTAAGTAGAGGAATAATGTAATATCATTATCAGTAGCATCATAGGCTTGCATGATTTTTCATAAACAGAGCATCCTGTAAAGGTAGAAGCAACGGCTGTCAAGAATCGCGATCTCACCTGGGAATCGTTTTTGTCTTGCAAGATCGAGATCGTAAGATCGGATGAGATCGTAAAATCCCACCAATTTATCAGTGTCTATAAAGCAACGGATAAACGATAAAACTATTTTTATTTCTACTCATCATCAAATAAAAATTTATATAATATCCTCTTGAAAATGTCAAAGTTCAAATTTCAAATACCAAAGTAAAAGTAAAACACAAAAAAGTCAAGTTTCAATCGTCACATTCACAATTTAGCGAAATAAAATTACATAAAACAATGCGATAATTAAAAACGACTAAAACAAAGTACTTCACTAGTATCACTACAATTAAGCTATCTGAATTAAAACTTAAAGGTTAATAGTTAAAACTATGAAAAGGTAAAAGAAAAAACAACAATTACCTGTAAGAAATTTTTTGCTTAAGGTAACTAGAACATGAGAAGAACCTAATTTCTTTCAGGTAATTTCAATTTGGGGAAAGTAGATAATTAGTTTATATTGAATTAGAAAATCAGAAAAGAAAATGTCAATACCTTTTTAACTGAGATCAGCGAACTCGTATTGTTTTCTTATTTTGGGCCTAAAAGAGAAATGGGCTAGAAGTATTAAGTCAAATAAGTTAGTAACTTGGTAATTTTGTAACTCGTATCGACATGGCGATCCTACGTATCTTCACGCGAGTTTAACGATCCTACGTGCGCTCCTACCTCTAATGCGATCCTACACCGATCCTACAAACAATTATAAGGTGGACACGTAAATCCGTACGATCTTACGTGTAAAACTGCGCGTTTGACAACCTTGGAGAAGACTAGTGTGGGCCAAAAGATACTTAGTTAAATCATTTGAAGAGTCAGGAGAAGTGTTTCCCGGTGAGGCTGGGAAATAGTCTGGAACATTTGTAGAGGAAAAAGCATCCTCAATATCGGAATCGGATGGGACGATAATAGGGTGGTTGGATGAAGACATAACTGTGTAACAACCCAGTGTAAATAACATAAGTTATTTATATAATAGTATAGTAGTTATGTATCTTTACATACTATTCGGGAAATGCAGTGCACAGAGGACTTTCTTGGCTAGAAGAAGGAAAAGTATTTATATTTAAGGGGGGGGTTTAACCTTGTTCTCTATAACCAAGACCATGATACCAACTGTAACACACCCATTTGTGATACTTAAAGCAGTCGGAAGAAGCTAAATACTAGGTATGTACCTCATAGTACAACAATCAAAATCAAAGAAAAACGAACACAAAAGAGCACGTTTTTGGAAAAAGTTGTTATCATTCATTTATTCATCAGAGTTTTTACAAAGAGAGGTCCCAAAATCTACAGGAAAACATAAAGTTGAATAGAATAACAGTTTAGCCATCTTCAGTCCATGCCACTCCGTGCCATAGTTTGCTCAATTACCTGAGATAAACTGCAAAAAAGGACAACACAAAGGTATTGAGTGAAATTCCATAGGTTTATGATACAATAGTGTGAATACAAGGTCATTATGGATAGTGGGTTTCGTTGTTATACACCCAAAAATAGTGATAATTGGCAATGAGTACTAATTATTATAGACAACATATCAATAGTGTATTATTAAGTCTAAGCTCATACACACAAACTCGAACATTGTGTATATATCAATAATGATATATATAATGATAATGGCCCCCGGTGTAGGTAATTGCCATATACCTAAAAGATTCAATAAGTGCGATTTAGTTACCTATCCCGGCTAACCCAAAAACGGAATCGTCAATTCTCGATAGATCTATCCACAATTTTGCGTTCACTCGCAAGTGAGTAATGTCCAATGATATGGGGTCTTTTTGGCATAAAGGGACTTAGATCACAAGCAAATAATATATTAAGATAGCATTACAGTTAGAAAACACTTGTATTCATAGTTTATAGCATGTATCCCCCTTACGGGTTTATGAAAACATTCAAGAGATTTAAAAGTGAGGCTATGAACTCACCTTAACAGGGGAAATCAGATTGATGGCAAAAGTATATCAAGAGAAATGCGTTCGTATGGTAGTACGATGTTATCTACCTGGGCGGGGAGTTCAGTATATCAAGTAAAAGTAACAGCCTCGTCACGCAACCTGAGGGTAATATGTCAAGTCTAGTGTGATGGTTTATGTTTTCAAAGTATCCAAAAGTTTAACATATTACTTTGATTTGAAAAATTTATGGAATATTGTATCACTGTTCGGGGCAATCATAATTCAATAGAAGGCCAACGCAAACATATTGTTTGAGGAGCCAGGCACTTTATATCGTAAACCCAGAAAACTCGTCAAACAAATACGACAGAATGGAACCCCTCACATGAAATTCCCTAGTATCGTGATACGATAAGATTATAAGTTTCTTCAAAAGCTAGTCGATGATAAGTTACAATATATACCCTTGGTTTATAAACTTTTACAAGTTTAGTCCTTTATATATAAAGTATATATATAATATAAGACGCTTTATCTTTAAATTTGACAAAATAGTCCCTTAATAGTTAATAACATTAATATAATGACATTCTTCAGCCACCTTTAGTTATAAATTTCAAAAAGTTACGATATATACCCCTATGCATGGAAACTTTTGCAAAACAAGTCTAAAAATTCATGCAAGGTTATTTTAAAATTCTAAATGATATTTGCAGGTTATAGCTTATTTGTATAAGCTAAAATAATATGTTTTAACGTAACAAAAGTTTAGAAAAAGGATTCGTTAGCTAGAAAATCAAAACGGGTCGTTTTTAGGGTTTTATCAAAAACACATAGGTTTGAGGATTCAAACTTCAATAAATTCATATATGAAATTAAGAGTATTATGAACATTCAAATACAGATTATAAGCTTATGGTACAAGATCTTATGCTTACCCCCTTGAGCTAGAAATGGTCGAAATGGGGTTTTTGGGGTTCGGACGCCAGTAACGACCTTCAAGGCTTTGGTTTTTCTTGCTTCTCGGCTTTTTATTTCTAAGCTTAGGACTTCTCTTGACCTTCCTTGATCTGATTTAGAACTCCAATGACGAGTATATGTGTTTTTGAGGTGTGATTTGAATGGAAAGGGGTATTCGGCTATTTATAGGGCTCATGGAGCCTTAGTGCCCAAGTTTTACACCTTGGAGGCCAAGGACACTTGGAGAAGGGATCAAGATCTATAGATAGATGACTAAGGATGCCTAGAGATGAGTATTGTAAGCTTGAAGTGTAGATTTGCAAGGTGTGGGGTGTTGGAGGGTTTTTGGCCACAAGAAGGACAAGTAGGTGACAATGAGCTTACAAGGTGGTGATGGAGGTGCTTGTAAGGTGCTGGAGTAATTGGTGATGTGTGGTGAGGTCATGGTGCGAAGGTGGTGGTGAGTTATATGAGTAGCTTGAGATATTTATTTAGTTTATACGTGGCCGTTTTTGGACAGCCAACATCAGTCTCGATAAAATGGTTGCCATTTACAAACCGTAACTCCGATGAAGCTCAAACCAGTGAGCATGGTTAGATATTTGAGTCCTCTACAACTTTTAGTTTTACATATTTAAGGGTTACTATACAAAAATCTAGAATAAGAGACCGTTTAATATAGGTTGCAGAATCGCCTGCACCTTTTGCCATTTCGGCTATAACTAATTCATCCGACGTCGAATCGGGTTGAGTCAACCGGCAAAATGATCACAAGACATAGGGATAAAACCTAGTATTTTCACTTAATACCCAAAGCCTACTGATTTTTCCCAGATCCTATGTTTTATCAACGGATCAGATTTCTGAAAACTATGAACTAGTTTAAGGGTGTAACGGGTTTGCTAGGGTTTTCGGGTTTAGAATTAAAGTTTTAGGGTTAGTGTAGGAGCTGAGATTAGAGAGGGAAAAGTGTTTAAATATTGTGTATTGAGATGCATGATCTAATTTAGTGCTAAAGAGTGGTACAAAATCCTCAAGATTTTAAAGAAAATGGAGCTAGTTTGAATTTTTTTGCATTTATTGGCTTGTTTAAACCCAAAATGTGTTATTTTAAAAAAAGCTAAAAAAAAGAGTTGTACATTGTTTTGGAGGGAAAAGTTATTCAAATGTGGTGCATTGTACACTTGTACACATGCTTGAAGGCTTGCACATTCATTTTATATGTATACATTACATATAATTAGGGTTTTGATGTAAACGTTAACGTTTAATGCTTGTTTTGAGATAACGCTTTGAAAAGTACGTTAAATGGATAATGTACTTGGTAAAATGATATTAAGATATTGACTTAACATATTAGGATGTTTACATGAGGTAAACATAGATATAGATAGCATTGATAGAGGTTGCGTGAGCTCGTTTACTTTAGAGATGCAAGTTACGTTGCAAAATGAGATAAAACAAAAAATTTCCCTGTATAAAGGTAGTGTATATATAATAGATGGATAATACAGTGCATCTAATTTAATAGATGGATAATTACATTGATGAAAATTGCGGGTTGTTATATACATTGTTCAATTTATAACACTAAATGGAGCGAGTTAAATTACAACAAAATACGAAACACGACTTACTTTGTTTTCATGTGGACATAGCGACAACTTTATAAAAAAATATGACAACTTTATAAATAAGTAGGGAGGCGCGTTTGGAAAATAACCAAAGTATGAAACGCGCCGTAATTTCATTTTTGTTTCTTTTTTTAACCCGACGCGTTTTGAAATAAATTACACAACAAAAAAATCTCGCTAGTGTTTGTTTTTTGTGCTTTTTGACTATTTTTCAGGTCGGGTATAAGATATGAAACGCGCCATTTTAATACGTGGATATAGAAGGGTCGTTGATGTCTTTAATCAATGGATTAAATTGTTTAGACAATTTTCGTAAAATATAAATGTGCGGGCTATTTTAAAAAAAACGTCTCATAAATGGTCTACTTAAGAAATATCCTCAAAAATCATTGTTACACATACTCAAATTCGATAAAGACTTAAACTTTGAGAAAGTTGGCGTGATTACGTTAGATTATTTGCACCAAACAAAATTCAAACAAAAAACTTCTCACATTTATGCGAACAACCACCTAGGTAAGATAGCAAGGTGTGGTCATTTTTGTGTGACGCCATTCAGACGTGGCAAGGCTTGTTGTGATTTAACAAACTAGGTAACCAAGTTAGCTACGAGTACGTAACGGAATGGATCTAGTTTTACCATATAGATTAACACATATAAATTAAACAAGTAATATACTAACCTTTTGTTTAATGATAAAAATCAATAAACTTACACCGAATCTTGATCTTGAAAACATAGTGGTTAAATTACCACCTCTGCGGTTGCTCACACAACACGTCGAACAAGTACGCTACCATGCTAGTCGTTACTTCACGTTAAACAAACAAACACCGCGTGTTCTTGTTTAATACTACCTCCGTCCCACATTAAGTGTCCTGTTTGATTTTTTCAAGTATTTTTTCTTTAACTTTGACCTTAATTATTCTTTTTTGTGTTATATGATACTTGATGCAAAATATATAAATTGATAGAGTTTTGAATATATTTTTCATTAGTATAATTTTTATTAAGTATTATATAACACTAACACAAATATTTACGGCCAAAGTTGATGAAAAAAGACTTAAAAGTCAAACTTGACACTTAATATGAGACGGATGGAGTAACCAAAACCGACCCAAATACTCAAAGGAGTAAATATGGGAATATGCTACATCCATAAAAATACCACAAAAAGATTACAAAGAAATATCCACAAACATGAGGTGTCATGTTTTGATTGGGTTAATCAAAGATAAGAGAGAAATTATTTAAAAAGCCACCAATCAAAAAATGCCACCTCATTTTGTGAATGTTTCTTTGTAGTTATTTTGTGGATGTAGCATAGCTCATAAATATAAAAAATAATAAACCAATTAGTGATTTAATATTAAGCCTTCAACGTTTGAAAAGTAAGTTTTGATTGTTGGTGATTTTAGTGTCATCAACGGCCATTTAGGTAATGACGATTTACTAGAGACTAATGAGATTTCATACTTAGCTTAGATACGAGTTAGGGAAGTATGAAGTATACACTCATTGAGTTAATATGTTTTCGACCATGACAAAATTACAGTGGCAGTACTAAGTTGTTAGTACTGCTAGCACTTAGTTTTCCACTAGCAGTACTAAGTAGTTAGTACTGCTAGCACTAAGTGCTGGCAGTACTAAGTTGGTTTACTATATTTTCCACTAGCAGTACTAAGTAGTTAGTACTGCTAGCACTAAGTAGTTAGTACTGCTAGCCGTGTAACTGTTGAAAAACAGTTGTAAAAATTGATTTTAACCAACTTTAACTGCTTAACTGTCATCTAGAATCTGTTTTATAAACAGATTCATTAGTCTCATTAAATAGAACGAAAATACACATACAATTCCTTCATTGTTCTTGATTTATGATTCTTGTGCCTAGAACATAAATTGCTATACTCCTTATATTATCCCGATAGAGATTTCGTGCAACCCAGGCATTGATAAGGGTCGAAATACAATCTATTACAAAGTGAACTCTACACGATTCTAGTAAGAAATCCAGGATCATCACAAACCCTACCAATCTATTACAAACGTATAAAGTATTTATTATGATCATGGATGGAAATACGGTTAAGGAGATGACTACGAATTTTGGGAAACTAGATAAGTTTGAGGGCATGACTTTAGGCGATGGCAGAAGAAGATGCATTTCTTGTTGACAACGTTGAAGGTGGTTTATATGTTGACTACACCGATGCCGAAATTGTTGGAAGATGCAACAGTGGAAGCGATAAGGATAAGGGCAAAGTGGGAGAATGATGACTACATATGCAGGGGTCATATATTGAATGGTATGTCTGATTCTCTTTTTGATGTATATACGAATGTTGAATCGGCTAAGGAGTTATGGGATTCACTTGAATCCAAGTACATGGCAGAGGATTCTTCTAGTAAGAAATTCCTTATTAGTAATTTTAACAATTACAAGATAGTCGATTCTAGACCGGTCATGGAACAATAAAATGAACTCCTTAGGATCCTTGGATAATACACATAACATGGCTTAAAAATGGATGAATCCATTTCTGTTTCAAGTATAATTGATAAGTTGCCTCCTTCCTGGAAGGATTTCAAACATACTTTGAAACATGGTAAAGACGATTTGTCTTTGGTCCAACTTGGTAGTCACTTGCGTATAGAGGAATCTCTAAGGGCGCAAGACAGTGACAAGGGCAAGGGTAAAGAAGTTGCTGGACCTTCTGTGAACATGGCAGAAGAGGGTAAAAATAAGAACAACAAACAAAACAAAGGAAAGAAACGTGATTTCAAAGAACACGGTAGTGGTTCGGGTTCCAACAAGAAACCTAAGTTGGAATGTTGGAAGTGTGGTAAGACTGGTCACTTCAAGAGGGATTGCCGTAGTGGTAATAAGAAGAACGCAAATGCTGGTGGTTCGGGAAAAGGGTCTAAGGACCATTCCCAAGACCAAGGTCAGAATTTAGTGCGTAATCACTCTCAATTAGATACTGTTGTTATCAGTCATCTAAACACTCTCAATTAGATACTGTTGTTGTTAGCTATCTGGCTATTTGTGCAAAAGTAACAAACAATCTCATACACAATATAAGATATACATGATGAATCCTTTGTTAAAAACACAAGGTTTCCATCCATGTAGTAAATTATCTTAAGTGAAATATAACATTTAAGACTTGCTTCAATTATGTATTGCATTGTGTTGAACTTAATTTCAGCATATGTTCATTTCATTAAACATTTATTCCAAGGTCGTTTGTTTTATTTCCTAAATTTCCAAGTGAAGTTTCATTCCAATCTAAGGATTAATATGTAGCTTTGATGGAATGATGCTTTCAATATGTTACACAACATATGAATTTTAAAGGAAAAAACATAGTGCTCCCACTAGATGTCAGGTGTACTCAAGAGTTATCTTAATTTAATCAGAAATTATATTGTAATTAAACTTAAGATCTCAGATCCTAGATGCATGATCTAATTAACTTGTATACATTATAAAGATTATTTTAAACTCATAACCCCTTTCGATTACACACATTCCTCGCAAAAGGTAATCATAAAGAAAAGAGTTATAAAACTTAATTGTCATATTACAAATATAGACTCATAACCCTTTTGATTACACATCGTCCTCGCAAGGTAATCATTAAGGAAAGAGTTATGATCCTAAATTCGCCATATTGCGGATTTAAGAAAACCTATATGACAATTAGTTATCTTTATATAATTAATGCATGTAGAAAAGAAAGATTTGATCATAGTTAATTGCTTGAGTAAGATTAAAACTCTTGTCATCAGTCAGACATTAATATGTATACAATCTTGTCCTTATGAGCCTTTCTTCAAAAGAAACTCATTGTTTAGTAAAAGATCAATCAAGCTTAAAACTTTGATTGCCTTTTAAGGACTGCATCTTGTCATTCATAGTTCTAAGATATTTATCAGATTCAAGATGTGATAATTCATCTTATTAGTTAGTAGGCTTATTATGACCCTCTAACTTATATTCCTCAGCATTGATATTAATATATCAATCAAGTGATGAGGCATCCTTGCGGATTTATGAATGAGAGTTACATTATACTTTGGTTTGACATTTTCATGTTTAACCTTAGTATGACATTCACAAGTGAATTTTTTTGTTCTTGAATCACTTCAAGATTTGTAGATGCTCCCATTTACTTTTGTAAGTAGAGAAAATTCTCTAAATACTAAGTATTTAAGCAACAATGAATTGTTCTTAATTGGGAAACACAAAACACATTTTAAGTTCTCATCTCTAGCTTGTTAATAATATGCTTCATAAGATTTTAACAAATTTCAGAACTTTAATCAAGACATAATGGGATTTCACCCAATCCATAGATAATGTCTTGAATACCTTCTTAGTTGGAACTATATTGAGTGTATCCATGACACACTCAAATTTCTAACCTTGATAGATTTTGGAGGCAGAGTAATTAAATTTATTAAAAATAAAACAATATGAATATAGTTTGTTTCAACACATTAGACATACCATAATGATGTGGTATTCTATGGGTATTGGAATTGTGAGACTTCATCAAAATTCCTTAGACAACTTAATTCTCTTTGGATCAAATACTTGTCAATTGGGTCGAGCCATATGGAATACAAAGTATTTTAAAACCAAGTGCATGTTATAAGGTATATTTCTTGAATAATACAAGAACTCTATGTCCATGTGTTTACAAAAAAACAGAACAGTTCAAGAATTCTATGTTCATGTGTTTACAAGAAAACATAACATGTCAAGTATACATTATAAGTCTCTGAATAATTCAAGGACCTCTTGTTAATGTGTTAATAAGAAGACATAACAATGTTACTACATACTTTATGTTAAAAGTCATCGATTAATTCAAGGACTTTATAATTATGTCTTAACAAGTAAACATAATTATACCAACTAAAGTAGTTATGAACGCAAACTCTTGAGTTCAATAGTAATTCCAAGTTAATTTC
>BQNB010103465.1:6686-24031 GCA_026074375.1 Tanacetum coccineum | reverse complement strand
TATTCACCTCCTCTATCACTTCGTACAAACTTTATTTTCTGACCAAGTTGATTTTCAAATTCGGTTTTGTATAGAACAAACTTGTATATAGCTTCATCTTTATTTTTCAACAAGTAAACGTAACAATACTTTATATAATCATTAATAAACGTTATAAAGTACTTATTAACACCTTCTGTAGGTAGTGATTTCAAATCACATGTTTCTGCATGTATCATATCAAGTGGTTCGGTTTTTTGTTTAACCAATTTGAAAGATGATCTTGTAAGTTTGGCTTCAACACAAGTTTCACATTTATATTTAGAATCAATATGGCAGTTTGGTATGCTATTAAATTTAAGCAGAAGAGTTCATTTTATTGATTTCATTCTTGACAACCATTACATTGAGCTTAAACATACCATTCATGGCATAACCCCTACCAACATACATTTGATTCTTAGACAAAACAAACTTATCAGACTCAAAAACTAGACGAAAACCAAACTTGTTTAAAAGCCAACCGGACACAAGATTCTTGCGAATCTCCGGAACATACAAGACATTAGTCAACTTGAGCTCTTTCTCGGATGTCATCTTCAAAACAACATCTCCTTCGCCCTTGATATCAGCAGTTGCAGAATTGCCCATGTACAGCTTCTGTCCATTGTCAACCGCTCTGAAAGAGTGAAACATACTCTTATCAGCACACACATGACGGGTTGCCCCAGTATCAATCCACCAATCACCATGGTTAGTACCTACCAGGTTAACCTCAGAAATCATGGCACATACGTCAGACACCATCGCAATCATGTCCACGTTATCGTCCACCATATTTGCCTGACGTGGATTCGTCCTCTTCGGCATCTTGCAATTAGCAGCACGGTGACCTGGTTGGTCACAGTTGTAGCAAGTCCCCTGGAACTTTTGTTTCACAATCCCAGCTTTAGGAGCAAGGTACTCAGACTTCCCTTTGCCCTTCTTGTCATTCTTCCTTTTGTCTTTGCCTTTTCCCTTGGAATTGGACCTTGAAGATGACCCAGCATGCTCAACCATATTAGCCTTGGCAGAATCAGGTGCATAAGTGTCTTTCTGAGCCAGCTTGTTGTCCTCTTCAATACGAAGACGAACAACCAAGTCTTCAACACTCATCTCCTTTCGCTTATGCTTCAAGTAGTTTTTGAATTCTACCCAGCTTGGAGGTAACTTTTCAATTATAGCAGCCACTTGAAAAGTTTCACTCAAAGTCATTCCCTCAGCATGAATGTCGTGTAGCAGAACCTGCAGGTCTTGAACCTGACTTATCATATTCTTTGAATCAACCATCTTGTAATCTAAAAATCAAGCTACCAGAACTTCTTTGTACCAGCATCCTCTGTTTTGTACTTGCGTTCCAATGACTCCCATAATTCATTGGTAGTCGTGGTCTTGCAGTACACGTTATACAAAGGATCTATCAAACCATTCAAAACATAGTTGTGGCACAAAAAATCTGAATGTTTCCATGCTTCCACAGCTTGTGCATTAGAGGATTGACCTTCGGCAGGAGGTTCAACCTGAGGCACAGTTTCTTTCAAGAACCGTGCTAGACCCAAGGTGGTGAGATAGAAGAACATCTTCTGTTGCCACCTTTTAAAGTTCTGACCATTGAACTTTTCTGGTCTTTCTGCATGATTAGCCACTGTGTTGGTAGCCGGCGCACCGGTTGGGATCACAACAGTAGTCGCAGGAGGAGGAGTTTGAGTGTTAGTCATCCTGAAATATCACACACAAACAGTTAAACAAACAGTAATCACTCGGTATCTGCTTGTACCAGATCTGTTTTACCGAAACTCAATCTTGGTTTCAGTGAAAATAATATCAGTTTAATAGAAACTCAATCCTGGTTTCTATATACGTAAACTGATTCGTATTAATTAAAACGTTATGGATCTGCAATTCCAAGTCTGTTTAATTAAAACTGATTTCCAAAGAAACTCAATCTTGGTTTCGACAGAAAAAGTTTATAAAATCCGTTAATAATATTTAATCCGATTTTAAAAAAGTGTTTATAATTCTGTTAAACAGAATCTATTTTAAGATTGTAAGAAAACATGTACACTTTTAATAAAATAAAATCAGATTATAATTAATAATAATTAACAGAAATTAAACAACAGAAAATAAAACAGACATAATTGGGTAGAAGCAGAAGACAGACAATATGAATGATAAATAAGAAAAACGGTAAAAGGTCGTGGAACGAGGCACGTGTTGGACACGCTTCCCTTAAAACAGATTCGCCGTCTGTTTCCCAGGGTACAACGTTCAAAGCTGTTGTACAGCCGGACCTGACATACTTGCCTGAAATATCACGGAAAACAGAGTGCTTCTGATCGAAAAGACTGCTGGAAAACTTGTTAATGGAGCTTTTCTCTCTTGTGTGTTTTTGTTGTGTCTTGGAATGGTTGAGATTGCCATCTATTTATACACATTCATATGTATTAGGTGTAATGGTGCAATCAATGTCAATTAATGCCTTAATAATGAGCTGGTATAAACCAAATCATAACAGCCAATTTAATTGTCAATTAATGACACATAATTTGCCTTTGAACAAATCATAACAGCCAATTTAATTATCAATTAATGACACATTAATTTGCAGTTATAAACCTTTGAAACAAATCATAACAGCCAATTTAATTGTCAATTAATGACACATTAATTTGCAGTTATAAACCTTTGAAACAAATCATAACAGCCAATTTAATTGTCAATTAATGACACATTAATTTGCAGTTATAAACCTTTGAAACAAATCATAACAGCCAATTTAATTGTCAATTAATGACACATTAATTTGTAGTTACCAAACGAGCTCGTAACTGACATTTAACCATTTTCCTCCATTCCAACTTTCCTTCTTTGAGACTCGATATCTCATTCACACTAACTCTGTTTTGGACATATACTGGCTCGACCTGGCCTTACATTTAATAATTATATTTACTAATAATTATCTATGTCCAAAGTTAGTGAAAACACATTTTTCACTAAAAATTTTCCAACAATCCCCCACATGAATGGAAATCGGTCGAAAACACTCGAAATTTTTGGCGAAATTTCTGCGGTTGAGTCCTGCATAGGATAGGTAGGTGTGACCCTTTGAACCTTCCCTTGTGAGATGCACTTAGCCTCCTAGATCTGAGTAGACGCGATGTCCTTGAACTCAGCCTCTGTTTACGTAGACGACAATACACACTCACACACGACTCTCCCTGACATTGTCAAGTCCTCATAGTCGTGCTCGTTATGGTCATGAGCACTAGCCTGGTTCTGCAAGAGCTCTTAGGAATTGCGCCCCCACAATTCCCTTCGAAGCGACCCCACTTCTCTCTCACATAGGTGATTTCATCTTGAATCATTAAAAACATATTCGGTTATTTAATTGACAATCGGGATTTTCTTCCGGTTATAAGATTTGTCGTGTAATACGGGTTTTTTTTATCGTTTTTTATTTTTACCTACCGGTTCTTATTTTGGTTTATAAATGATCCGTAAATGCGGTTTTTATACTCGTAGTTCGTTTTTTTTCGATATTTAAAACTTTCGAACATTTATTAGATAAAACTTTGTATAATTAACGAAACATTAAACTAAAACACATACTACCATAAACAACACAAAATAAAGATCTCATTAACTTTATATTTGCACCGGAAAACATACTTATAAAAAATACAACCGAAACTTTTTTAATTTAAACTAAACAATACTATACAACGAAAAATAAATAAAAACTAAAACATTCGGAGTAATTTATACTATACCAATCCATGGCTTAAAAATCAATCAAAAAAAATACAAAAAACACCAAAAGAAAATGTATAGTAAACGCCTATATGACCTAAGGTTGGAGAATTTTTTAAAAAAAAACCGTTTTTAACCGGTAAAAAAAACCGGTTTTTTTTATAACTGCTAGTTGAACCGACTTTTGTTAGACCGGTTTATATTACAAACCGTTAAAGAAACCGATTTTTTTTTAAATAACGTATATACCAAGAAAAAAACATTAAAACACACGTTAATTTAAAAAACCGGATAAGACAATGACACATCATTACCACTTCATCGCCCATTTAATAATGACTCATAGATGACATGACATGCATCATGTACAAATGAAAAAAATTCTTTTTAAAAATATAAATAAGAATAACATATTATTTAAAAATAAAGATAATCGATAACAATTTGATTTGAAAATAAAATATCCAATCATCCAATAAATATAAAAAGATAAGGCTGTAACATAAAAATACAAAATTATACCAAAATTTAAAATTAACCTCTGCAAAAACAACCAAAGATAATGCTGTAACAATCTTAATTCTTATCAACTCAAAGCAAAGCTATATATAAACCATCAACACAACGATAAGACGTGCAACATTTGCTATCCTTTAAACAGTAACTAATTTATATTCGTAAAAACTTAAATAAATCCTTTAATGTATCTTGAGTAATACGTTAATGCATTTGCTATCCTAGTTTCTGTTCATATATTTGGAGAACACATACCGTTCTTTATTTCAATATTTGCTACTTCATATTAGGGCCAACTCATGGTTTGGGTGGATTTGAGATTTATGGAGTACAAAAACATTAATACAGTTGTTAAGGAGAAATATGTTATCTATACTCAGTAAAAATAAAATGGGTAACACGTCAAACCTTAAGCCTACTCTTGTGTGTTAATGCTGTCAAAGGATTTTTTCCTCTTATAGTTAGTTTCCTCCTGAAGTTATAATTCTTCATTTATTAATTTTATTCCTAAATAATTAGATGTCAAGATGGTGAAAGATTTTCTGTCACAATAAGCCTCATGGTAGGTTTTACAGTTCAATTAGCCAAGATCTTGTCCAATCCGCCTATGCCATTGTTATAGCCTGATGTGATTAGTGACGTTTCAAACTGCCTTTAATTTCTTAAACGTTCAAATCCTGGATGCCCTTGTATTTCTTAACAGATTATTTCAGTGGTGTATGTATCTATAAATATCAAAGCATATGATTTTTAAGCTGATTTTGAAAAGGCCTTCGATTCGGTACTGATGGGATTATTTAGACGGTGGTTTCTAAACTAACTTTGTTTTGGTTTTAATGGTGTGGGTGGATTCAAGCGTGTCTTTCCTTCAGGCAATCGGGATCGATTCTGGTTAATGGAAGTCCAATCATATATTCTAAATTTCATAAAGGTTGAAGCAGGAGTTTCCATCTTTCTCATTCCCTCTTTATTTTGGTGATGGACAGGTTGCACAGTTCGTTCCACAATTATCTTGAATTCACAGCTCTATACAAAGGTATTCAGTATTGATGAGTCTTTACGTATCCCATATCTTTTATGGTGATGGTGCTATTTTTTCATTGGTAATTGGATAAGGCGAATTGGTACATCACTATAGTGAATATGCCTTTAATGTTTCTACTTTGCGTCGGGCGATCTAAAAATCAATAATTCAAAAAAGAGTAAGATTATAGGGCTTGCGTACCATCTTCAAGTAATTGAAGTGGATGTGGATGCTATATGTCTCTTCGGGTTTGTACACCAAGTCTCCTAGCTTTTAACATTTCTTGGTGTGTTAAGGTCGG
This sequence comes from Tanacetum coccineum, assembly GCA_026074375.1. Taxonomy (NCBI): domain Eukaryota; kingdom Viridiplantae; phylum Streptophyta; class Magnoliopsida; order Asterales; family Asteraceae; genus Tanacetum; species Tanacetum coccineum. The sequence goes on along the minus strand of BQNB010103465.1, from coordinate 18,416 downwards.
TCTTCCAGCTTCTTGAAGTATTTTGGGACGAGTTTATTGCAAAACTTCATCCCGCTTTTATCTAGTGAAAATTAAAATGCCTTTATATAGTGGTCATTTTACTTGAATCAAAAGCTTGTCTTTAGCCCCCGCTTCCTATATACCTGATGTCAATCTATATACTTCTGTGTTAGTTATACGTAAAGAGGGAGTACCTTCGCCAGGAGATCTTTAAATGGTGATGATTATTAATGAGATTATAAAATGTCTTGATTGTTGGGAAAAAATTTATATAGATTTAAGAAATAAGGAGGGCTTGTATTTTCGAGTCTTCGCTCAAATTCGTGATATTTTATTTCAAATGGATATGCGAGGTTCAGTGTCCAAAGGATTCCTATTTATGGTATCAAGGGTCATAAACGCGCGTTGTTTGGCGTTGGTGCGTGATTTTACGACACATCTGGTAAGTTTGCTCGCCTCTTTACTGGACTACTATTGTTTCGTGACATGCGGAAATTTATCTAGACAATGGTTTTAACTTGTTGTCTTCCACAATTTAAATAGTTTAAAGGAAGTGGGAAATGGGTTGATTACTGATTTTGGGTTAATTCATTGGCTTTACTGATATCCACCCTTTATAGCAATACTATTACCGCGTTGTTTGCTTTAGATTGCAATAAAAACTCTACTGGTGGCCAGAAAATAAATCAACGCTAGCTTGTTTCCTATTCTTTTAGAGACTCCCTAGTGATGTTTAGAGAAGATAGCAGCAATATCTACAAAATCATCGAAGATGTTAACTCTGTCATTCTCTCAGTCTCTAATGATAGATGGATTTGCGGTAAATTCGATTCCTAAAGGTGTTTTCTCGATTATCTATCTCGAACCTTTTAATAGAATGATCTTCTTCTTTCTCGCGGGTTGTGCTCCCACTTGATGGGTTTTGGAAAGGTCCAATTAAGATTAACATCCTGGCTTGGAAGTTGTGTTTGGATAAGCTCCCAACTAGGCTTATAATTTGTCTCGTTGGGGTATTGAATCATCCTTATCAACATTGCACTATTTGAACGATGTGCAGGTGTCGTCAGGCTAACATCTTTTTTATCTTGTTCTATGCCCCCTGAAACTTTACTACCAAAACGGCGCTCGTATGGTGGGGAGTTGATTGCCGGATTTTTCTCATACGATGATTGGCTTGAACTCGGTTTCACACTCTTCGTATCCTTAAGGTTTTAAGGAAAATATTGGAAAGGGGTCTTTTACGTTATTGTGCGTGGGTCGATGATATGGAAGTATCGAAATTTCCAGACATTGTTTAGTTATCATCTAACCGCAGTATGAATATGCTATTGATGGAGATTGTTTTACTCTCCTTTATATTGGTGCTTCCAATACGCTTGTAAAAATCAATTAAGATTGGATCTCTTGGATGTCATGTCCTACGGATCCGAATATCTTTGTAATTTTCCTAGCACCTTGCTAGTTTCTTAATATAATTTGCCGTTCTAAAAAAATACTCAATAAAAATAAAATGGGTGACATGTCAAACCTTAAGCCTACTCTTTAGTCTATTGCGTAGCATGGAGGTCACACCTCGCCCTTAGCAAGCCGCTTAAGCGCGTAACACCGTGCCTTTTAGAAACCTACATGCAATACAAAAGACTGAAACAAATAACGTATTACGTAAAATACAATTACGTATAGAATGGTCCAAAACTAGCCCGCCCATTGGGCGGGTTAGACGACTAGTAATAATAATAATGAAAGAAAGAGTATTTTAGTCATTCTACATTATCATCCGAGGGTATTTTAGTCATTTCACATTTTTTTAACTAGTCAAACTAACAATCAAAGATAAGTGGACCAAAAGTGTCACGGATCGATCGAAACTAAGGATCCGTTACATTTTAAACTATTGGTCCAAAACCATTATACTCGGTAAACCACAAGGACCAAAAATGTAGTTAACTCTATATTTATATACAAAAGACCTTATGAAGGCTCCCAGGAGCTAAGTTAAAAAAGAAAAAAAGAAAAAAAAGTTATTTTTTTACGGCTCCCAACTAATGGTGACGTCCCACACAGAGTATGATCTTATCTCTAAAGTTCTTCATTAATTAATGTTAAAGGAGGTAACGTTCTCATCATTTAATGTTCTGATGTTACACTACTTAAAGATGAAAACACTTTCCTACAATCATTCGACAATCATTCTCGATCCTATTCCTATCATCTTTAAATGTCTTCATTTGATTCATTCCCTAATGATTTAACTGCAAAGATTATCTGTGGAGTAGATCAAAAGGATCTACCGAACCTCTCCCCCGTTTCCAAGCAATTCGCGCGAGCTGTATGTTTTTTTTCTTAAAAATATGATTTATTTTTTCTTATTTGATATGATTCTTATTTTTTCTTATTTGATAGTAATATTATATTACAAAGATAACTAAGCAATTTTATTAGTTTTCATTTGACGGAGTTCCAACCTGCAAAATACATTTAGTCATTTAATAGGTTGATGAACATGCAAAAAAGGCAGGAATACATTAATTAAAGATACATACATGACTACGGATAGTTATGTGAACATGATAAAGTTAAATAGAATACGTTCAACATCTTTGTAAACCATGGCCTATCATAACTAAAAAACAATGAAAATCACTAACAAGCTTTATTACTAACGAAAGACCAATAAGCCCCATCGGATAACGTTGTCATCATAAACCCTACATAAAATCATATTCAAGCATTAGAAATATGTATGAAATAAGATAAAAGTTCTATAAACAAAATAGCAATAGAAATTTAGAAAGTGTACACAATCTTTAAACATATGTCAAAGAAATTAACGGGTCAAAAGTTTCAAACTCATTACAAACTGGGTCAAATGGGTTCAATATTATCTAATGATTTTAACCTCATTTAAAACAGGTTAAATATATTGAAACTATTTGTTAGATTCATTGAAAACCAAAAATGGTTTTAAATCACAGAAACATTTTGAATCAGCATGGTTAATCCGTAACGGGTATATGATTGACTTTTGAGCTAGAATACCATATAATCAACTCCTTGTATAGATTCATAATACAAAGCTAAGTTATTAAATTGATACTTACATCAAAAAGTTAACTAAGCAATTTTATTAGTTTTTATTTAACGGAGTTCAAACCTGCAAAATACATTTGATCATTTAATAGTTTGATGAGCATGCAAAAAAGGCAGGAATACATTAAGAATAACTAATTAAAGTTACATATCTGACCAACACTTGCCTGATGACCCGGTGACGGTGGCAGACCTCTTCTAAGCAGTAATTTCAATTTCTTATACCACTCCATTTGAGCTTTTTCATTATCAGAAACATGTGATGCTACTTGATATGCAACTTTGCCCTCTATCAACGCATTTTGCTGTGCTACTAGATCTGCCCTATCTCTGTGCATTTTCAGTTATTGGAATTTCTCAAATAACCGAACCGAATTCGCCAAAACCGAACCGAACCGAACTACTAATTCGGTTCTCGGGTTGGTTTTATGGGTTGAACTCCAACCGAAAAAAAACGAACCCGGAAACCGACTTCATAATAATTTTTATATATATATTTTTTATATATTTATATATATAAATAGTATTAAAATGTTATCATAATATAAAAAAAACACTTTTTATGTTAATAATAATTTTTGTTTACTAAAAAATCTATGTAATTATTAATTTTTTTTAAAGAAATAGTGAAATTCGGGTTATTCGGGTCAACCCGAGGACCGAACCGAATTCGAATTCGGTTTTCGGTTCGTTTCGGTTGAATTCTAGTTCGGTTCGGTTTTCGGGTTGACCCAAAAAAAAAACCGAACTAACCGAATAACCCGATAACCGAACCGATCAACACCCCTAGTTATACTACGTACATGTTGCATTACAAAGTTAAACATTACGGATCAAACATATGACTCACAAAGATGACACCAAACATGAAATGTGATCAAACATTATGGAATAAACATTACGTCATATGTGGTCATTATAAATTGATTGTAAGCCAATATGTGCCATTTCTTGAATCAGTTCATTTCAAGGAATATCCCACTGATTACATGTACTAGATGGCTAAGTTATGTTAGTTTGACCGTTGACCGTTGACTGTTGACCGTTGACGGTTGACTTATTAGGTTTGGGCTGAATAAGTCAACCGTCAACGGTCAACAGTCAAAGGTCAACGGTCAAACTAACATAACTTAGCCATCTAATAACATGTAGCAAAACTTATGAATATGGTATCATTATACATTTTATAAAGTGATTTAGGGAGCAGACATTGTCATGATACAGTATGTTAGTCATGTAAGTACCGAAAACGATATGATAGCAAAAATGATACAGTATGTTAGCAAATATGATATGTTTTTTTTGTTGCAGTAGCAAATATGATATGTGATGATTATAAAGTTCTAAAGTTAAACTGGTATAATGGTGTTGGGCTATTAAAATCATTACTTAAAAAATTAAATTTTGATTTTCGGGTCTTATCGGGTTGACCCGATAATTATTTAACCCTAACCCGACCAGATAACACTATCAGGTTATAGCATAATTACGTTGCCAATAGTTCACTAAATCTGGCCATTGTTTCCGCATCTACCCGGCTGTCCTCGGCCCTTTAGACGTGCATCTTTGCTCATGCTAACACCTACAATAACTCCAATTGACAATATGTTATGTTAAAAATAACTTCTTAGGTAACTATATAATGAACAAAATAGCATAAGTTTTTTACCAGGCCCACTCGATGCTAAAGAAATCGAACTGATGCAACATGGTATTGTTGTGACTTAGTTCTAGTGATGAGCTTCCTACTTGTGTTGGTGCAAGATGAGTCTCCTGATTTTGTTTCAAAGTAGTCTGAACAGAGATATTGTTGTCATCTCTTTCTAGCTGCCATGATAATCTACAAAAAGTACAAAGGACGAACAACTTTAAGAAACCAATTACTTGAATATAAATTAGGCATAAATGAACACAAGTAATTTTTCATAACCCATTAACAATAAGATCATCCATTATTGTGTCTCTATGACCAAACATTGAGTTCAAGAAGAACCCAACACCTCATGTCTACTGTGATAACTTTCTATCCTTCAAATACATCGAGGTGGTATCCATTTATAACGACAACAATATCTTTGACGGTTTAAGTTTTGTATACTGGGAAAATCATGACGGACTAAGAAAAATCGAGATTTTTATAATCAAGGCTTTTGATAACAAGGAAAGTTAAAGTAATTGACTCTTTAGGACTAGCATAATCTCTAACAATACGATTGATTCATGTACGATAATACCAAGATAAGCGTATCATGTACGTTAACACGGAACTGAAGCACAAATCAATAAGAGAGTACATTATAAGATTATCTCCATTATGAAGCCACATATATCAAACTAAAATGAAAGGCAAAACACCACAAATATCTAACCCTTTTTCTAATAAAACATCTCTATCAAAAATCTCCACCTTTTATGTTTTCATTTATAGTAATATAAATATTTATATGTTTATACAAAAACAACATTAAAACTCATAATTAAGAACATTCAATCCATCTAAAATGATGATAGAAAAAACAATTTCACCATCATTTGGGGTCAAATTGATTTTTTAAGGTGAAATTGTTTTTTAAACCACTATAAACTATGATTTATTAGCTAAATGTGTTATTGTAAATGTAAACATCTCAAATAAGTATAAGAAAATAAATAGTATTAATGATCGATTAACATATACAAAAACAACATTGTAATGTAGGTAGAAGTTCATATGTAAAACAACATCGTATGAACTAAAATTAATTTTGTGCATTTATAATTGCAAAGGATATGTGAGTGATTATGGTTGCGATATGTGTGGAGAGGGAATAGTCATTATAGTGGGATGGGAGGGACGCTTTGGAGGGACTAAAAATTCTAAAATTTTTGGAGGCGTTTAATTTTAAAAGGTGTAGTTGCTTTCTTTGACACACGGTAGCTGCTTGGTAGTAAGTGTTTAAATCCTAGATTGACCTAATTCGAGCCGTAACCCTATTATTCGGAACTAAAAAATTTGACGGAAATAAAAAATTGTTTTTCATGTTCGTTTTCGGTTATATTTTCACTTTATTAAGCGGTTAACGAAACTGATCTAGTTGCTATTGTCTCGACCCCTGTACTTGATCAAAAAATACATTCCGCTTCAAACATCTTCCTAATGATCCTCTTCTTTAGCTCACCTCTCTTTTCTATTTAGTTTTCTATTAACAACACCGTGTTCAGGTGTCTTAACGTCGTCAATAAATTCACTAAGTATTTTTAGTATTGTACGCGTTTGCTTTAAATCGTAAACGTTAAGTTAAATCGCGAAAGCTAAAAATTATCGTTCAATGTAAACGGGCATCAAACAATTAAATGTTTACATCAAGCAAGTATTAAATAATTATTTTGAGAATAATTATGGTCTTTGTTCATTTTATTTTTATCGGTTACGTAAAACGTTTACGTTTCGCGATAAAATACGTTTAGGCATACCCGGAACCACGTTAATTAATCTACGCTTCAACAAATGCTTATTTCTATTTTTAATGACCAAAGTTTATAAAACTTTACCACACTTATATAAATGGGACGCCCCATATATAAAGAAATAAACAAGACTTATACAATTTGCAAAGTATACATTTAAATATCAAGACTACACTTTACCTTATAACTTATACTTTCTTTTATGCAAGAAACTAGCTAGTCATAGGTCTTCCTTGATTTCATGGGATCATGTGCATCTTAGGGAACACAAAGACACAAGTAATTAACCAAGGCATGGTGCAAGTATAGCTTAACAAGACTTCTATCATGACTAGTGATTTAAGTCACTAGTCATCCCTATTTGGACCATACCTAGACCATAAGGTCTTCCTTAAGACCCTCATCTTGTTCTTGACAACTATTGCAAACTTTTTGACCATCCTAGCTCATATATGATGCAAGTATACACATACATAGCATGCACACTTTTATACACTTAGTAAAAATCAACAAAAACTCTCCCGTTTGCTCTCTACATAGCCATGGCAAACAAACCCCCCAATTCAACCATCCATACCTTGATTTTCTAAGAGCATATAAACATCATTCATAAGATATACTAAGATGTTTCCAAGCCTTCGTTAACCATTTACAAGTATTGAATAAAGTTTTGCAAGATTAGGGTTTTCTAAGAAAACTAGGGTTTTCAAGTATGCAAGCTTGGGTTTAAAGTCTAAACAAGGGTTTAGCACGTATTTCTCATCATCATCATTCATCGTAAGGTTATCTAAAAGCCTTTATCTTTTTATTTCTTGAGTTTTTATGCATATGTTAGTTCTTTATAGCAAGAATCACCATTTAGGACTTTTGAACATGTAAAAGGAGTTTTTACTTGTGATGATCATTTTGTACACTTTTTTATATGATATTAGGTTGGTAATATCATGATATAATGGGATTAATAACGAAGAAGTTACGATAAAAATACGATTTACGTTAATACCAGTTTTATAAAATAAACTATATAAAGCAAGTTATGAAATACTTCAAAAACAGAAAGTTTAGTATTTTTCACAGATTGTACATATTTTTAGGATTCCAAAATGATAAGAATTAAAAAATTTTAATTAATAACGAAGGAGTTATGAATTACCCGAGTTTACGATAATAAATACTTTTATAAAACTATTTTTATAAAAGTTACTATTCATGACAGAAACTTTTATTTTTGTAAACCTCATAAATATATAGAACTTTCAATTACGAGAACGTGCTCGAAAGAATCGCTAAAAACGGAGCTATAACGAATAAGATACGACATTTACGAGTTTTCGACAACTAAAACGATAAAAATAAACTTAGGGTCTGTTGTGAACAGTAAAAATTACTGTTCACCAGTAAGTTCCAAATTTTGAAAATGTCAAATATTGATAACTCGTCTTAATACGAAAGCGTGGGCACAAGAAACGTCAAAATCGGGCTTAAAACGCGAAAGTTATGTCGTTTTTACTAAAGAGGCAATTATAAACGTTTTTACTTTATAAATACGATTTCACTAAAACGATTAGATGGTGATGTAGCTATATAGAATTATATGTGGTTTTAGTTAATCAAAGTGCTATATTACTAGGGAGTTTCATAATGAGGCCTCTTCGGGGTGGCGTATCGATGAGTTGTTGGATTTACGATTTAAAGTGTCCTAGCTCCTCATACGTTCACTACATGACCTCTTAATTATGATAGCCCGAACGATAGTATGATGAGCTATATAGGAATATATGATATTGATTAATCAAGGTACTTAGTACTTATATGACCTATAATTGTTTAGGTTGCATTCAGGCGATTTACGTGACGCATTTTTACTTGAGAAGTATATTATTGATTTACTCACTCGAGGTGAGTTTATAGCCCCACGTTTTACTAATTTTACTTATGTTTTTGGGGTGAGAACATGCTTGTTACAAATTTATGATTGGTTTGAATTCATTACCTGTGCACTTGAAATTCGTTTTACAAATTGGATATATTGCTTGTTTACGTTATTTTCGAAAACAAGGACATTTCTTAACTGTTACCCCGAATGATTACGGATTAGCTTAAGTGGATTGAACTGTTAATTACCTGGAGGGTAAGCGCGAGTGTTATGAAATAGATCTATTGGGGGTTGACTACTCCCGTTCGGGTGATTAGCTATCACTAGTTCGAGATCGAACTAACTAATGTTATAACATTGTCGGAGTAAAATATGATATACTAATGAATCTGAATCCTTATGGTGCCTTGAATAAAGTGGCATACTTATATGAGTCTACGTAGCGGTTCCATAACTTAGAGTAATCGTAATCATTGTTTTATACTCATATGAATATTTACGTTGCCTTGAATAAAGTGGCAAATCAAACTTTGAAATATTTTGGGATATTGTGCCCATTACAATATATACTTGGAAACAATTTGGGATTATATATATTTTTAAGAAAACCTATATATGTAGGTTTATGCGTTGCAAGTCTTGTATGGGCGAAACTTGGAACACAATAAACCTATATATATAGTTTTTGGGATTTACAGTTATTTGTACAAAAACCTATGAACTCACCAACTTTAATGTTGACACTTTTAAGCATGTTTTTCTTAGGTGAATTAGATGCTTGGCCTATATGATGTGCATTGGAGTCTAAACAATACAAGAATACTTTTCAAACGACACTTAGAGGTCGTTCTCTCATGACTTGTGCAATGGTATTATGAAGTAACGCTCCCGGAAACATATTCCGCTGCGACCCAATTTTGGGGGTGTTACAGATTGGTAATCAGAGCCAAGGTTATAGAGAACTAGGTTGCGTATCTTACCTAGACTATGACCACTTTCAACGATCACATTTTCAAAAGATTTTTACGGGACATACATGATATACATGCAATATGATAACTATGTGAAGTTAGATGAACATTTAGTTTTGTTTATGTTACAGGTTTTGATTGCCAAGAGAAGCCACTTTGTGGTCACCCCTAGAAAAATCGTTGCGAATCTGGAGCTCTCACCACCGGGAGCACCCAAAAAAGAGAAGAAACGCATGCTGTTTAACGGATCTGTGATTAAATGTTCACTACTGGAAGAAGAGTAACAAAATGTTGTTTTAGGAAGAAAATAAGTTATCTTTAATTATTGTCCTCAAATTTAAACTTTCACTATTGGAAATGAAAAACGGTTACATTCTATTAGCTGGTGGTTGTTATGCAAATCAAGCTATTAAAATGAATTATTTTCCTTGAACTTTTGTGCATCATGCTTTTTTATGAATAAGCATACGTAGTATCTCATTAAAGCCTAATGAAATATGACTATTTGTTATGAATTGCTAGAATTTATTTTCTTAACAAATACAAAGTATATCTTTCTAACAAGATTAGAGTAAAGAATGTTACCTTAGATGCAAGAGTAGAAAATAAATCCCACGCTTATATGGTTTAAGTTGATCTTTAAAGGTTTCCCAAAGACAAATATCATGTGGGTGTTGTGGTTTATACAATGGGACTATGGTTTTGGTAAGATTGAAGTTTGGTATGGCTGCTATGGTTTTTGGGGAGAAGACAGAAAGTAGATGGGATTTGTGTAGATGGAGGGAAGAAAAGGATTTAGTCTAATCGTTCCTGATAATTGAAATATTTTCACTTTTGGAAACGCTTTTTTACAAAAAACGTTTCTAATAATCGAAATCACAAAAAGGCGCTTTGATTCGAATCTTGACAAAAAATATCACAAGGGGTGTTTAGAATTTGGGTAATAACCAAAAACCGAATCGAATTCAAATTTGGTTTTCGGTTCGATTAACTATATTTTGAATTCGATTAAACCGCGAACCGACAAACACCCTATTTCACATTGGTATTTAAATAAATGGGAGCTACATAATTAACAAACGGGAGGTGCATAGTATTACTATAATCAAATTGTAAATTTGAAATAATTAATCATTACAGATATCTTCGAGAAAAAAATATAGTAAACTGAAAAGTGTCTTCTTAAATCTTTGTAATGATGAGAATTTGGATTTCTTAACTTTCAAAGCAACGCAATCTCTGCTAAATTAAAATAAGTTTGTTTTTTGTGTTTCTTTAGTAGTCTATAAATAATAATATTAAAGATATATTACTCCAAAAAAATTTTACTAAAAAAATTTTTTATTATCATACCTTCTTTGTGCGACGGGTTTATCATTCCAGCAAGCCATTCTTCATGGTCAGTTGTAGGTAATGTATTGCTAGTATTTTCAAGCATCCTTGGATGGCATACCTTGCTAAAATTGGTGGTAGCTCGTCAATTGATCGATTCATCCTCGTCAGACAAGGTCATCACATCTACAGTATGTGTCGCGTTTACTTTGCAAGATGACATGCCCTTGAGTTCTCTATTTGGTCCTTAACATGGAACACTTGAGTTGCTAGTTTAGCAAGAATGAAAGGTTCGATTGCATAGCTTTCTGTCGCAAGATCGATAAGTGTAAAACCTCGTTCTATTAACATTAAGACATTGTTCGTTGCACACCCACTTACACTTAAACAATTGTATAGTGAATGAGTGATGTGTTCTGGTAGTAAGCTACAAAGTGCAATAGGAATCATATGTGTCATTAAAACATAACAATCGTGTGACTTCATATCAAGGATCTTACAGCCTTTAATGGAAACCAACCTCTTAATATTTGCATAATAACTAGAGGGAACCTTGATATCATGTAAGCATTGACAAAATTGTGTTTTTCTACTTTAGACGTGGTGTAAAACGCGCGTTGTAGATAAGTGCGTTTTCGATCATTCTCAACAAGAGCAAGCTCTAATCGGATTCAGATTTGGACCAGGTCTTTTCGAACATTAACCCCATCCTTTGTTTTCCCAGGAATGTTCAACAAAAAGTCTATTAAGCAATCACAAACATTTTTCTCGATATGCATCACGTCGAGGCAATGTCGAACTTCCAAATGCTTCCAATAAGGTAATTCCCAAAATATTGATTTTTTTTCAAAATTCCTTTCTCTGGTGGACTTCCTTTTCCAAACTTAATCTCTAAATTTTCAACCCGTGAATATGCTAAACGTCCATCAAATCGTATCCTTACCTTTCGAAACTCGGTGTTCCGTTAAAAACTTTTTCTTTTTACGATACGCGTGATTATGATGAAGCAATCTC
>BQNB010103464.1:12102-22384 GCA_026074375.1 Tanacetum coccineum | reverse complement strand
TATTACAAGCTATATTAAACTAAACAAAATAAAGTCTAATAACAAAATATAATAAAACCACATAATTGACACTTTTCCATGAACCTAACACATACTTGTTTCAGAACTTACTTATAAACTCATTTACATGATAGATTACAAACTCGTTTACATGAACGTTTACAAACTCATTTATATGATTGATTACAAACTCGTTTACATACTCATTTACATATCTCGCGTTGGGATACATCACTTGTTTTCACTTATGGACGCAACAACTTTACTTTCATTCAAATGATTACAGATTAGCTTAAGTGGCATGAACTGTTAATTACGGTGGGAGTAAGCGCAAATGTTATAAAATAGATCTATTTGGGGTTGACATCCCCGTTCGGGTGAGTGGCGCTCACTAGTTCGACGGATTGAACTAACGAACGTTATACCATGTCGTTACATTGAACTACGTATACATGAACACTTACAGTGCCTAAAAATATTGGCATACATACACGTCAAAGCCGCAGTTTCATGAACTTAGGGGTGAAATCGTAATCACACTTTGTGACTATTGTATGTGTTACAATGGTCACACACACTTTGCAAATCTTTGATTTCAACATTTGTACTTACATTTTGTGACTATTATAAGGGTTGAAATGGTCACACATACTTTACAAATCTTTGACTCCAACATTTTAACAAACGCATTTTTGTGTGGTTTGTGTTTATACGCATTTTAAAAACCTATATATTTAAATTTATGCGTTGCAAGTCTTGTATGGGCGGGACTTGTAACACAGTAAGTTTATATATATATAGTTTTGTGATTCACATTTATACTTGCATAAACCTATGAACTCACCAACTTTATGTTGACACTTTTAAGCATGTTTTTCTCAGGCGAATTAGATGTTTGGCTTACTTGATGTGCATTGGAGTCTAAACGTTACAAGATTTCATTCATGGATTTCTACTTACATTCAAATGATTAAATCTTGTTGTATACTTTCAAGCTTTTCATTGTGATGCAATTTCGAGACAAATGTTATATCAATTTTAAGAAAATCAACGAGATTACTTTTCAAACGACTCATTTAGAGGTCGTTCTCTCATATCTTGTGCTGTTGTATTATGAAGTAACACTCCCAGACATAATTCCGTTGTGACCTATTTTGGGAGTGTTACAGGCACATTCTCTAAGAATTGAATAATGCTCCCTAAAATTTCTTGTCATTTTATCACTTGCAATTCTCTTTGCCCTAAAAGCTCTTATCTTTCATACTCCCACATCAAATTGTTTCTACATTTAATCTTGAACTGCCCTCATAAGAATACCAGGATTAGTAGCAGATTTTCTCATAGCATGATCTGAAAGAAACCTAGATGTACATGCTTTAATTTCTCTTGATTATAGGCATATGTGATCTCCAATTAATGTTCTTACCTCCCATCTGCCTTCATTAGTGTATGCATCAAGCATTGTCCAAGAACATGAGTATTTGTCTTCTTTCTTTTGTTTATTGACCTTTTTACCCTTTTCCTTGATAGTTTTTTCATTGCCTAAAAAATTCTGCTTCCCACTAATGTTCTTCTCTCTAATGACTGGACCTCCTTTTGTTTGTGAAAATACATTTTTGCCCATAGCGATATCACTAGAAACAAAAGGGACCAAGGCGTGAATTTTCCCTTCACATCTAACTCTCAACCTTTCTTTATCATTTTTTTACCAATATTAGCTTTCTCCTAGTTTCAACTGAAAGTTTCTTAACTCTTCCTTTCACAATTTCTTTAGTAGCAAATTGTGGGCCTAAGTAGAAGTAATACTTATTGGGACACTGCTTTTTTTCCTTGCCTATTCTTCTTAATTCCTTAAGTTGAGTTATCCTCTCATAATCAATTTCGTCATCTAAGTCACTGCCAAATGAGTCATAATCAATGATATCTAGATCATGTTCATGAATCTCAATAAAAACTATACTTAAATCATGTTTAGGGTCTAGATTGAAATTGAAATTATTCATACTTACAGGAACTTCTTTGAAACGCCCCTTTTCCAACTCAAAATTTGACCCAAAATCAAAAACTTTGCGAAAACGCTTGATCGAGAGTGACTTTGTGTGATTCTCTTATTATAATTTATAAAATACATTACAACTAGACTCTTTAAAGTTCCATTATCATAAATTAGACTTCCTAAGCTTTCCAACGATATAAGGAACTCATTATAACTCCTTACGATTTGGATTTTATGGCAAAAACAAATTTCCAAAAACTGCAAAACCAGCCAGCCAGCCGGGCGGGTGGATGGCCAGCCGGGCAGCTGGAGAGCCCAGCCGGGCGGCTCCCTGCTGCTGGAAACCCAAAACTCATTTTTTTGACATTTTGATACGGAAAACTAACTTCCTAAACTTGAAAATAAACAAAACTTTACATAATTCATTTAAACATTATAACCCTTCATTTCCGTAACCAAACATGGTCTAAATGTTCCAAAACATATATTTTACGGGGTTTACCAAACACCCTATTTGACCCATTACACATAAAACACTTATATAACCTACACAACCATTATCCCATCCGTAAGACTTGAACTTAAACCCATTAACAATACATTTACAAAATACTTGACCCTTGACCTTAACATTTACTAACCTTAGAACACTTTCAGGGGTTCAACACTAGTATTCAGCTTGGCTTCTACATTAACTTAATTGTCTAATATTGACAGTGCTTCAACACCTATGACATAATCCACGATTACCTTCTCTTTGCTTGGAACCTACAAAACATTTAACATCTAAATCGAAGCTTTCGCTTCAGTAAGTAACCGCATACAATATATCAGCATACCATGACATAATCAATGCATACTATACAACAATACCTAAATACTTATCCTTAGCACATTCATTTACTTCCATACATTATCCAATTACACATACTAAACAAATCATCATAACATAATCATCAAGAACAAAACACTTACCTTGTTTAGTCCCATGACTAAACCAAGGGCTCTCCTTTACTAGAGCTTATCAAGTATAACTTCCACATCCATTCTAATCTCCTAATTCATACTTCTTAAACATATAATAATCCATACACATAAATACAACAATTATTCATATACCACAACACATTATAGCATGATTACTTACCTTAATTCCAAGCTAAGTTAGCATATCCCCATCATCATTCTTTCATTTATCCAAACATCAATACCTATTTTTCATAACCAAATAAATTTCAATAACATGGGTTTATTCAACCCATAAAGTTACCATATTCATCCTTAATTCATCTTTGATTAATATCTTGATTCATATGATGTATTCCCAATTTCTTTACATTAAATCTTCAATTAATCTTAACCCTTATTAATAAACATCTCAATACTAATTTTAGAATACTAATTACCCAAACCCCTAAATTTGGGTACATGAACCCTAACTCTTAACTCTCAATTTCTACTCAATTTAAAGGTTTCTTACTTAGATGTTAGGAATCATCATTAAAGCTTAATTCTTGCCATGAGAATACATAATTTACTAAGATTCTTCATCAAACTTCATTCTCTTCTTTTCCCTCCTTTTTCTTTATCTGGGTCGACATATACCAGACAACACTAACACTTTCTAGAGTTATCTCAAGTTCCAAACAATTTCTAAATATTTATTAGGTACAACTTTTACTATTTAGCAAGAATGGTCCCCCAAGTCCCTTTTCTTCCTAATTAGCCACATTAACTTATAAAGATTATTTAATACTTAACAACTTTAGTCCTTCAAGTCATATGCTTTATAAATGTGACACACAATATTTTTTAACACTATTTACATAATATTAATACTTATAGTTTGACTTCCGAGTTGACTAACCAATAACATAACGTCTTCTAACTTATAAAAGTCATAGTCAAACTCATTCTACGGCATTAACGTAATAAAATACTTAAAATCCGATTTTGATGTGTTACAAATCTATCCCCCTTATTTAGATTTTGTCCCCGAGATCTCTTCGTCTATTCTAAACCCAAACATGGTCACATTGTCCCCATATTTCATCTTAGTATTTTTAGCATATACTTAACTAGTTGCATCGACCTACGTGGTTTTGCAACTCTAGCCATTCCATTATACCTCTAATTATCCTTAACCCGTTCTACTTCACGTTCATTTCTTGTTCATTTACACTTTTTCTTATTACAAGCGTCATTTATGTGTCATTTATCATTTTCGATTCTATCATTTTAATAACTTTTTCTCTATATCATTACGTTCCCATTCATTTCTTTTCTAAATTTTTATCAAGAACCACATGTTACTTAAGAAATCGCGTTATCTTGACAATATCATACTCGGGATCATTAGTTATACTTAATTATTTTACCAAAAACCCATCTTAACATTCTTTTTTATCGTTCCATTATAGTACTTTGTTCGTTACTTCTTTTTAGATCCGATCTCCTTAACTTTTTCCCGAAGAAAACTTGGCTTTCTCCCCGTAGGGAAATCGCCATTATCAATACCCTTGCGGTATTACCAACCTTGTGTTGGTCTTTACATTTCATCATTTTTGCATTTCTCCCCGTAGGGATTGTAACAATCCGTTATTTCAGGTCATTTTATGACTTCAATCTTTCAATTATAGCTTACTCTCAAAAGTCGCTACTAAAGGTCGCATCCTAACTCTTATTTCACCTATCTTATTTTCTACGACATCTAACTAATCTTAAACTTCCATTTTCTACTTCCTTAATTCCTATCATGTTATGTCGAGAACACATAATCCCACTCATCCATACTTCTTTATTTACATTGAGAAGCGTCCCAATCAATGAAAATAAGGAAGTACAAATTTATGGTTCAGTGATTCGCAATTTATTTATTTAAATGAAGATGCGTCCCAATCCATTTAAATAAGGAGATTATGAATAATCCTACTTACATACTTCCAACATAACAATCAAACTTGCTTAAAATTTTCTTCCTTTCCATAATCTCATATTTATAACTCCTTTATTTATAATACCATCTTTTATAGTCTTGGATCCGATCTCCTTAACTTTTTCTCGAAGAAAACTTGGCTTTCTCCCCGTAGGGAAATCGCCATTATCAATACCCTTCCGGTATTACCAACCTTGTGTTGGTCTTTACATTTCATCATTTTTGCATTTCTCCCCGTAGGGATTGTAACAATCCATTATTTCAGGTCATTTTATGACTTCAATCTTTCAATTATTTATTTTAAGGGTTTTACGCATTTACTTTTAATTTTCATCGTTTAGTTAAATCGCGTAAACTAAAAATCAATAATCAACATAAACGAACACCAAACATATAAAAATTTATGTCAAGCAAGCGTTATATTATTTATACGAAAATAATAATTAACTTTTCATATTTTATTTTTATACGTTACGTAAAACGTTTACGTTTCGCATTTTGGAACTTTTTTGCATACAAGTAAATCATTCTACCTATCTACACTCAATCAAATACCCACAATTATACCCAATACTTAAAAATTATTCAAGTTCTTATATATACACGTATAGGGCCGGATATACAAAGAAAACATAAAAAATAATACCTTGAATTTCCTTCTAGAAGTAGCATGTTCTTAATTACCTATACAAGCAACCATTCTTACACATTTCATCAATTTCTTACACAACACCATGCCAATTTCTTACAAAACTACTCCCTTCCCATGCTAGTCATTCCAAACCCCTAAAAACATAGTTTTGTTTAGTGGTTTTGGCTAGATATTTTGCTATAAATAGGTTCCTATTGGGAAGACTTCACTTTACAAAATTCACAACTAGAAAAAAATCAAAATCCTCTCTTTTACACCCTCATAACCCACGACTCAAAACTCACACCCAAAATAATTCATAGTTTTTATTTTATCAAGATTACAAGTATACAAGTGTGGTTAGGGTTGATATCTAAGGTGTATCAAGTGATTTTGCAAGTAAAATCAAGGGTTTTCTAAGAAAATAAATTAGGGTTTTCAAAGAAGAAACTAGGGTTTTTATAAAGGATTTTGGGTTGAAGATTTAGGTTTAAGTTTGTGTTTACTTCTACATTCATTCATACAAGGTTTACAATCACTTCTCATACTTTTATTTCAATTATTTTCATACATATATATTTGTTATATTGTTAAATCACCATTTAGTAATTATTTAATAAAAGTTTATAAAATACAACAAGTTTATACATAATCAAGAAAATACATAATCATGGTGAAAGAGTGTTTAAAATATGTTAGAATGCCTTGACTAGTCAATATTTCCCTAGGAAAGTCCAAGACACAAAGAGAGTTTTAATGAAGTCTTGGTCAAGTTCACTAGTCACTAGTATTAGGTATTATGAGTTATAAGTTGTACAAGTCTTGACTAAGTGTTTGTGTGCTCTTGGTTCCCCAATATGGGAGTTATCCCAGGAAATTTAGGAGGGGGGAGGAAGTACTAGATGATTTTTAGTCTTATACACAATATCTTGCATTATATTAAAGTTACAAGTTGTAGTTTACATGTATAAAGATATTACTTGCAATTTGTAAGTCTTGGTTGATTTATTTTATGATTAAATTTCACCAATATGATAACCAAGGGTGATGTTTTAATATGACTTTGAGCAATTGGTATAAAAAATGGTTATATGTTGATGCGTAATAAGTTTTGGTGGTTTCGGGTATGCCTAAACGTATTTTATCGCGAAACGTAAACACTTTACGTAACCAATAAAAATAAAATATGCAAAGATAATAATTATACTCTAAATAATTATTTAACACTTGTTTGACGTAAACATTTAATTGTTTGAAGCCCGTTTACGTTGAATGATAATTTTTAGCTTACGCGATTTAATTTAACGATTTCAATTAAAAGAAAACGCGTACAAGACTAAAAATAAATAGTGAATTTATTGATGTCATATAATGACCCTAAAACACAGAGTGTTATAGTCTTTCCCTGTTAAATGAGCCTTGTCCTCAAGGCTTAAGACGCGTCACTTGACGACGGTGCGGTCTTTGTGAAGAGGTGTGGATACTTCTTCTAGAATTGATCTTCTCGTTCCCATGTGAACTCAGGACTTCTCCTAGAGTTCCATTGAACTTTGATGATTGGGATACTACTGGTTCTTTGACAAGAAAAAGCTTGTCATCAATGTGGAGTCCATCTAATGGAACGGCTAATGGTTCGTCGGCATAGCACTTCTTCAAGTTGGATACATGAAACGTATTGTGAACCCTTCTCAGCTCTTGAGGAAGTTCAAACTTGTAAGCAATGGCTTTAACCTTTTCCAACACTTTGAAAGGTCCAACATATCTGGGGTTTAGCTTCTCCCGTTTGCCAAAACGTACTACTCCTTTCCAAGGCGAAACCTTGAGCATAACCCTATCTCTAACTTGAAATTCCATCGACTTACGCTTTAAATAGGCATAACTCTTTTGTCGATCACGAGCGGCTTAAATTCTTCGCTTGATCTGAATGATATTCTCGGTCGTCTCTTAGACTATTTCGGGACCAGTGAGTTAAACTTCTCCAACCTCGACCCAACAAACAAGTGAACGACACTTTTAACCATAAAGTGCTTCAAACGGTGCAGCCTTAATGCTAGCGTGATAGCTATTGTTATATGAAAACTCGACTAATGGAAAATGGTTAACCCAACCCTTTCCAAAGTCGATCACACAAGCTCGCAGCATATCCTCAAGAGTTTGCATAGTCCTCTCGCTTTATTTGTCAGTTTATGGATGGTACGCAATACTCATATCCAAATAAGTACCCAAAGCCTTCTGAAGTGACCTCCAGAAATTCGATGCAAACCTCGAGTTGCGATCACAAATGATTAAGATAGGTATCCCATGCCTCATGACCACCTCTTTTAGGTACATTCTTGCCAATTTTTCCATGGGATCAGTTTCCCTTATTGGTACGAAGATTGCAGATTTTGTAAGTCGGTCAACAATTACCCAAATGGTGTTATAACCTTGTGAAGACTTAGGAAGCTCCATGATAAAATCCATTATGATATTATCCCACGGCCTTTGGTGTGCAGCCTTGACCTTAGCACATGTCAGACATTTGCTAACATAGGTGGCGATGTCGACCTTCATATTGGGCCACTAATATAGCTTCTTCATGTCCTGATACATCTTGTCAGAACCCGAATGGATAGAGTATTTTGATTTGTGGGACTCGTGCATGATCACAGTCCGCAAATCGCCATAACAAGGTAACCAACTTTTGCCATTTAAGCATAGAGTTCCATCCGCGCGGGGTTCCAACTTTTCCGTTCTATGTTTCTCTGGATCCTTTGAATTTTCAATCAACATAACTCTAACATCTTCGTTCTTGATGTTCTCCGGTTTTCGTGCTTCATTCTGAGCATTCAAAATTTTTTTGGGGAGATTCAAACCAATAGTCATGACTAAGGCTCGAACTCGGAATGGCTTATTCCATTATTTACGGCTTAAGGCATCGGCCACTACGTTTGCTTTCCCCGAGTGGTAATGTATTTCACAATCATAATCGCTGAGCAACTCTAACCAACAACGTTGTCTTATGTTCAGCTCCTTTTGATCAAGAATGTGTTGTAAACTCTTGTGATCTGTGAACACCGTGCACTTGGTTCCATACAGATAGTGTCTCTAGATTTTTAAAGCAAACACTACTGCTCCAAGTTCCAAATCATGAGGCGTATAGTTCTTCTCATGAATCTTCAATTGACGTGATGCATAAGCAATTACCTTATCTTTTTTGCATCAACACAACACCCAAACCTTTGATCGAAGCATCATAGTATACGATAAACTCTTCGCTTCCTTCAAGTAAAGCCAGAATTGGTGTATTACACAACTTCTGCTTCAACAGTTGAACCGCTGCTTCTTGTTTGTCGCCCCACACAAACTTAGCCTTCTTCTGAGTAAGTTTGGTCATTGACTTGGCGATCTTCGAAAATCCTTCGATGAATCTTCGATAATACCCAGCAAGACCTAAAAATTGACGAATCTCCGTTGGCGTTTTAGGAAATGCCCAATATTTTATGGATTCGATCTTGGCGGGATCCACGTGAATGCCTTGACTATCAATCACGTGGCCGAGAAATTATACCTTAGGAAGCCAAAATTTGCATTTAGAGAATTTAGCATACAACTCCTCTTTCTTAAGCAATTCTAGAATTGCCTTAAGATGTTCTTCGTGTTCCTTCTTGTTCTTGGAGTAGATGAGAATATCATTGATAAAGACGATCACAAATTTATCTATAAATGGCTTGCACACGCGGTTCATGAGATCCATAAATACTGCTGGTGCGTTCGTCAAGCCAAATGGCATAACTTGGAGCTCATGATGACCGTATCGAGTTTTGAATACCGTCTTTGAAATATCTTCTTCACATACTCAAAGCTGGTGATAACCTTATCGCAAGTCTATCTTAGAAGAAACACTAGATTCTTGTAGTTGATCAAATAAATCATCGATCCTTCGGAGTGGATAATAATTCTTCACCGTCAGCTTTTTCAGCTCTCGGTAGTCGATGCACATTCGAAACGATCCATCCTTCTTCTTGACAAATAAGACCGGAGCTCCCCAAGGTGAGGAACTGGGTCTTATGAAGCCCTTGTTAGAAAGTTCTTGGAGTTGGTCTGACAATTCTTTCATTTTGGACGGGGCCAACTGATAAGGTGCATGTGCTACAGGTGCAACACCAGGTATCAAATTGATTTGGAATTCCACTTGTCGAGTCGGAGGGAGACCCGACAAGTCCTCAGGAAATACTTCAGGAAAATCTCGAACGATTGGTACGTCCTCAAGTCGCTTCTTCTCTGACTTGTCTTCAGTCCCCTTTGTAGTAACATGTGCCAAAAAGATAGAACATCCTTTTAGCATGTACTTCTGCATTTTAGTGCATGAGATGATGTTCAAATGAGTCTCGTTTCCTCGGTAGCTTCCATCACCACAAACAATCAACGTTTCATTTCCCCAGGGAATACGAACGATTTTCTCGGCACAAACATTGACTGCTTGGTACTTTGCTAACCAATCCATATTGATTATGACGTCGAGACTACCAAGTTCTTTTTGGTAAAATTAAATACATGGTCGGTCTTTTTCGTACAGTTCACCTTGCCATAAAACCACTTGAAAAAACTCAATCACGTACTTCTGATATAAATATCTAAGCCTTTAGTACCTCGATTGTTTTTGAATTTTTCAAAAATGCTCCCCCTCAACATATGCATCAATTAAACAAAAGTGGGTAGCACAAGGAGGAAGGAGTAT
>BQNB010103464.1:0-11886 GCA_026074375.1 Tanacetum coccineum | reverse complement strand
CTTATTAAAAGCCTTGGCTTACTTGTGGCTGTTCTGAGTTTATTGATAAGCTGGACTGGCCAGCTTATTTTTCTTGCATTCTTCACATCATTTAGGACTTTTTAGCAAATTTTCAGAATTTTCCACCTTTATTTATTATTTTTCTTTTAATTTCGTAGATTAAAATTTTAAAAAGTCTAAAAAAAATAGAAAAAGTTTTCAGAAAATTACAAAAAAAATAGTTTTTAGTTTTAGAATAAATATTTTTAGGTCTACAAAGTTTAAAATCCTTTTCATCATTTTTAGATTTTAATTTTCATTTTTCGCTTTTAAATTTTAATTTAGAAATTAGTTTTTAATTATAAAAAGCAGTTAAAAATATTTTTCTTAATTTTTATCATATTTTAGACTTTTCTAAGGAAGAAAATCATTTTTTAGAATTTTTAGGGATTAAATTGTCATTTTTTAGGATTTTAATTAGATTAAATTAGTTTTTAATTCATAGAAAATTATTAAAAAGCCAAAAAAATATAAATCTTTTTTTAGAAAATTTTATTTTGTAATTTTTGAGGTTTACATGCAAAAATTTCTAATGTAGGGTTAAAATTTGATTTATTTGATAATTAGACGCGTATTTAAGACTCCCGTTTTACATTTTTAGTTTAAATTAGTTTGCCTTAATTTTTTTTAGTATAGATTGCCTTAATTTTCTCGTAGATTTAGTAAACCAATCAAAATCTTTTTCATTCAAGCATAATTGTTATCAAACCAGAATCGACTTTCCATTCACCTCTCGTTGGGGAAACGACCCGGGAATTCAGCTTCCTGGTTTACTACAATTGATTTTGGTTTTTGATGATTATCCTTATTATATATTTATAAGTATTTATATGTATTAAAAAGTTTAATTTATCTCAATTAATTTTTGGCGCCGCTGCCGGGGAGGGGTGCATTCGATTGTCGTTTCCGTTTGACAATTCGTGTTTGAAGACCCTTCCGTGTGAAGTTATTTTTCTTGTTAAAAAAATAATAAAATAAAATAAAATAAAAACATTGTCCATAAAAAGAAATAAAAATCACAAATTGGTAAAAGAACACCATCAAAATAATACTTTCAATTGAAATATTATCCATTAATAAGTTCCCGAACCCAAGATCAAAAACTTACCTTTTGTGTCTCTCGTGAGGTACGGCTCACCTTCGAAAGTTAAACAAACTATAAGAGGGGTATAAGGCGGGTTGTTCCTAGGAACTACGACCCTAAAGGAGAAAGGTTTTTAATAGCTTCGCGCTTTCCTACTCCTTCGCTCCCTTGTGCGTTTTTCTCTTTGAAGAGTTACCGAGAAGCGAATTGATTATTAGGTTTAAGTGACTTATCTCATTGTCCATTATTAAAATTTATTGTGAATACATTGTTGAAAAACCAAAAAAAAAAATTTATTATAATTTCTTTTTACATTTTAGTGCATGCGCACTCGTTCTCAATCCCGTAATTCTAACCGTCAACAACAACAAGACAACCCGACTTTTGTTGAACCATTCAATCTTGTGGAACTAATTGAAAATCAAGCTCCTCTCGTAGTCACGATGGCCGATAATCGTACTATGGCTCAATTGCTCGAAGCACCCACCGAGGGTTACGAGGATGCCATCGTTGTGCCCGAAATCACCACGGACAACTTTGAGCTTAAGCACGGATTGCTTACCCTCGTTCAAAACAAACAATTTTTTGGACATGACTATAAGACCCTCATGCTCACATTCGTTATTTCAACAAGATCACTTCTACGATGAAGTTCCCGAACGTCCCGAGTACGTCGGTAAAGCTTATGCTTTTCCCATTTTCCCATTTTTCCTTTATCGATTCTCACATGGGATGATCTTGTTTCGAAATTCTTCAACAAATTTTTCCCTCCTTCTAAAACAACAAATCTTCGAAATGAAATCACAAAATTTCAACAGAGATTTGATGAGACGTTTTATGAAGCATGGGACCGATTTAACGATCTTCTTCGGGCATGTCCACATCATGGATTTTCAGAGTTGCATCAACTCGATACATTCTATAATGCCTTGAACTCTAACGATCAAGATTCGTTAAATTCCACCGCAGGTGGCAACTTTTTGGATAAAATGCCTCGTGATTGCCTAAGAATCATTGAAAGCAAATCCAAAGTTCGTAATTCACGTAACAAACCAGTTGTTGCCAAAGTGAGTACGGGCACTTCCACCCCCGGAATCTCCTCCGAGGTTGCTGAATTGAAAGATATGGTGAAAGCTTTACTTCTTGATAAGAAAAATCAATCTCCCGCTCCTACTCCTGTAAAAGCGGTTGAGGAAAGTTGTGTTACTTGCGGTGGTGCTCATTCCTACCAAACTTGTCCAGCCACCACTGGCAATGTTTATCTAGATAATAATCCAAGTAAATGTTTAACAAGCAGCCGCATAGCTAACTACAACCCAAGCAAACACGGTTATACGAGCCCCGATTTCAAATCAAAATTCGACCTCCCGTTCAAAACAATCATAATGTGCAAAATCAAGGAAACAATCAGAATTGTTACAACCAAAACCGAGGGAATTTCAATCAAGCTTCAGCTTACCAACCCCCGGTTCATCAAGGTCAAATCTATCGACCTCAGGTTGTTCAACCTCCTGCTTATCAAGCTCCCGCCTATCAAGCTCCAGCTCCTCAAAATCAAGGTGTATCGAAGGAAGATTTCCAAGCCAACGTAAAGGCTAATGATGATGTGATGAGGAACATGCAAACTCAAGGTCAAAACATGCAAAATCAATTGACCAACCAACTGACATGCTTTCCAAATTTGTGCAGTCCAATACCCCTCTACTACGGAACTCTCCTAGTAAACAACAACTGTTTACTAACCCAAGGAGGATTTAAAAGGTATTACCACTCGGAGTGGTGTAGCTTACAAGGGACCCATGATTCATACTACTTCTTCTCCTAAAGTAGTAGAACGTAAACCCGAGGTCACAAAGGACACGATGCCTCCTACTAATAACGGAAGCACAGAAAGACATCCAAACCTCTGGTGTCCCTATTGTCACATAATTGAATCAATCTCTGAGCCCGTAAAATGCTCAAGTTAGTGGGGCTTCAAGCCTTACCAAAAAGCATCAATTCCATTTCCTTCAAGAAGAAATGATGAAAGAACCGTCGTGATAAAGCTAACGACCAAAATTGAGAAATTCAAACGAAATCTTTAAAGATTTTGAGTTTCGAAATTAGCTTTACGGATGCCTTGATGCTCATGCCAAAATTCGCCTCGACTCTAAAAACCTTAATCGGAAACAAAGAAAAGTTGAGTGAAATGGCTAGGACCCCATTGAATGAGAATTGCTCAGCAGTCATCCTAAACAAGTTACCAAAAAAACTTGGAGACCCTGGCCGATTTCTTATTCCTTGTGAATTCTCTGGGATTAATACATGCAACGCCTTGGCCGATCTTGGCGCAAGCATTAATCTTATGCCATATTTCGTCTGAAAAAATCTCTCTCTTCCCGAACTAACCCCAAGACTTCATGAACGCTTGGAGTTATGCTGACCGAGTGTCAATCTCTGTAACCAATCGGTATCGCTGAAAGAACGTCTAGTAATGGTGGAAAGTTCAATTTCCTGCAGATTTCATAAGCCTCAATTTTGTGCCAGACCCCCGAGTACCAATGATTCTCGGGAGAGTTTTTTTCTTAAAGACCAGCGTGCATTAATCAAGATGTTAACAGAAGGTGCAATAACCCTTCGTGTTTGGCAGAGAGGCCATTACATCAATCTGGACCAAAATACTTCGAGATACATGGCTAATCAATCATTGACTGCAAATCGAATTGACGTCATTGATAGGGGCTTGTGAAGAAGTACTCTCAAGAAAGTTTCTGGTTTCTCAGCGTGGTCTCAAGTGGCAATCACCCTCCTACTAATGATCTCAATCGTCTCTACTGTTTCTCGAACGTTAACTGCATTCGGGGACAGTGTATTTTCTTCCTTTCCGAAGAAGCCGACTCTTTTTCCTTGCTATAGAGGATGATTCCAACTTTCACGCGAAAGTTGATCCAACTATTATGTCCCTGATGGGGACATTCTTCTCGCTCGAAGTAAATTCATAATAGTGATCCATACACCGGACGCACCACCTCCCATCAAGGAACTTATTTTCTTTTTTTCCCTTTTTTTCGAAAACTACAAAAAGATCTAAAAATCTGCAAAAAAAAATAAAGCAAAACACTATCAGTTAATGGATCCCCCTGATGTTGAACTAAAGGACTTACCACCTCAATTGCAATATGCATTTTTGGAGGTAAACGACAAGTTGGCCCGTCATAATGCAAAAGATTCAAAAGAATGATTGAAAAGGCAGCTCAAATCGAGGTTCTAAAAGTCCCACAAGCGAGCCATCGCTTGAAACTATTTTGATATCAAGGGTATTGACCCAGAGTTTGTACCCAACAAAATCTCATAGGCAGAGGACTTACGAACCGAACGGTTCACATCAAAGACGGTAAAATTCGAATATCCATGACGTTCATCAATGAAAGAAAGTTGAAAAACTACTGAGCGCCGGATAAATTGTATCCGATCTCCTGACTGTCCATGGGTACGCCCGGTCAATTGGTGTACCGAAAAAAGGGTAGCATGACCTCGTAAAAAATGAGATGAAAAATGGATCTTATCCAACACGATTGTTCACATGGTGGAGAGTGTGCAGTTGACATAGAAGTTTGAATGAGGCTACCCGAAAGACCATTTTCCACTTACCTCCTTCTAGACCAAATGCGCTAAAAAACTCGCGGAAACCAATTCCTATTGTTTCGTCGATGGCTTTTTCGGTTATTTCCAGATTCCATAGACCCGAAGACCAAGATAAGACAACCTTTACTGCCCATACGGAACATTGCCATCGTCGAATGCCTTTTGGGCTACGCAATGCAACCCCACGTTCAAACGATGTATGACTGGCAATCTTTCCACAACATGAATCGAAAAAAAAGATGGAATGTTTATGAAGACTTTTCCAGTCTTCGGCGGATTCTTTCTCTACTGCCTACCCAATTTGACAAAATGTTAAAAACGGTTGGGAAGACACCAATTTGGTCCTCAACTGGGAGAAAAATCCATTTCATGGTAAAAGATGGCATTGTTCTTGGACACAAATCTCCAAGGTCGGGAATTGAGGTCGACCGAGGCTAAAGTTGACGTATCAGCCAAGCTCGCCTCACCCGACGACTTAAAAGGTGTCCGAAGTTTTCTTGGGCACGCTGGTTTTTACCGACGGTTCATACAAGACTTCTCAAATATCCCGCCAATGCTCATCTGCTAGAAAAAGGATAACTCAATTTTCTTCCCAAAAGAGTGATTGAAAGTCCTTTAATACACTTAAAAAAAAGAAAATTAACTGAGGCTTACCGACTTTGATTGCTCCCCCGACAAGGACTTACCCTTCGAACTAATGTGTGATGGCAAGTGATTTTGTAAACAATTGGAGTAAGTCCTAGGGCAAAAAACGAAAAACAAGCATTTCCAACCAATTTACGTATGCCAGCAAAACCATGACTGAAGCTCCAAGCACACTAACACTACAACCGAAAAAGAAATTACTTTGCCGTAGTGGTAACCTTTTGAGAAATTTCGGCATATCTTGTTTTGTCCTAAGAGCATAGTGGTAATAGCTACCGACCATATCTGCTATAAAGTATCTCTTCGCTAGAGAAAGATGCTAAGCCAAGACTGATGCTGTGGATCCTTTTGATCCAGAATTTGATGTTGTCATCCGAGACAATAAAAGGAGCAAAAATTCTGGCCTCGCGATCATCTTACCTGAGCTTGAGAACCCCTCATCAAGATAAACTCGAGAACAAGAATCACAGAAACATTTCCTCCTCGAAACTCTTGGTCGGTTGCGTCATCATGTTTGATAGTACCCCATGGTTTTAGCATATTTTCACAAACTACCAAGGTGCGTGGAAGTTCGTTGTCAAGGAATGTCCATCCCAACAGAAAACCAGTTTTTCCAAGAGATTCAAACACTACTTCCTGGATGACCCCTTTCTTGTTCAAAATCTGTTGATCAAATGAACCGCGGTGTGTGCACGACATAGAAGCTCTCAACAACTCGAAGCTTGCCACAATGACTCCACCGGGGACAATATGGTACAAATCTCACCGCCAGAAGGTCTTGATGCCGGATTCTTTTTGCCTTCATATACAAAGATGCACACGAGTTGGTTAAAATTGTGACTCGTGCCAACGACAAGGAAAAATTTCACAAAGGGATGAGATGCCTCAAAATTCCATCCAAGTTTGTGAAATCTTTGACGTTTGGGGCATAGACTTCATGGGACCATTCCCATCTTCTAAAGGCAACAAATACATACTTGTGGCTGTCGACTATTTGTCAAAATGGGTTGAAGCAAAGGCGCTCCCCACCAACGACGCCCGAGTAGTTTGCAAATTTCTTAAATCTCTCTTTGCCAGATTTGGTGCTCCCCTGTCATCATCAGTGACCCGTGAACACATTTTTTGCATGACCAGTTTTGCACAAAGATCATGCTTAAATATGGATTCACATCATCGTCTCTCCACCACCAAGCGTATTCACCCCCAGACAAGTGGGCATGGTGAAGTATCAAATCGTGGTTTAAAAAGAACTTCTTGAAAGACAGTGGGTGAATAATCGTCCTCTTGTCGTAGACGAAACTAGATGACGCTCTCTAAGGCCTCGTATAGCAGAAACAAAACACCCATCGGGTGCACTCCGTACAAGCTTGTATATGGAAAGGCATGTCATCTGCCGATTGAGTTGGAGCACAAAGCTTACTAGGCCCTTAAACATGTAAACTTTGATCTCAAAACCGCGGGTGATTCAACGCAAAGTTCAACTCAATGAAATAAAATTTAAAAGTGAACTGCGTGGGATCAAGCCTATGAAAATTCTTTGATTTACAAAGAGAAAACTAAGAGGATCCATGAACGCAAAAGATCAAAAACCGCGTTTTCAACGTCGGTGATCACGTCCTCCTCTCTAACTCAAGTTGGAAAATTTTCTCAGTCAAGTTGGAAGTTCCCTTGTGTCAGGACCGTTTACCATTGTTCAAGTTTTTCCCGTATGCATCGTTGAGTTATCCCATAAACTCCTGGCCAAACGACAAAGTTAAATGGTCCATACTACTCAAACACTACTTTGAGTGAGATCCCTGCAATTGGGGGATATCTCGGACGCTCCAAACCATCCCTTAAGGAACAACTAAATTCCAGGAATTGGGTCAAGCTTAGTGACCCTAAACAAGCGCTTCGTGGGAGGCACCCAAGCATAACCTTAGTTTATCAGTAGTAGGATGCTAGTGCTTAGTAGATGAATAAGTGTTTTGTTGTGTGAGGAGGCTTGCCTCTTTCCTTTTCCGTGTTTTGTGTTTTGTGTTGTATTGTCCAGGATGTCCCAGATTTTTAAAGCCTCTCATGCTCGTAAGGTATTTTGTCCCACCGATCACAAAAGCTTCACAATCTTCAGCTTCATTTGGAAATCCCGATATCCTAATCTTATCGACTAACGTTTATCTTTAAGCATACTTCATAAACGGCTTAGGATTTACGTAGAAACCCTTCGTAAAACATTGAGGACAATGTTTCATTCTAGTATGGGGGGGATCTTCGATTTGATTATGCCTGCAGCCGTTGTTATCACGTAATCCCGAGGTTTTTACCACCAACAATTCAAAAAAAAAATGAAAAAATTTAAAAAATTTCAAAAATAAAATAAGTGTTTTGTCACAATTTTGACTTTCCTGCTGGGTAGAATAAGAGTAAATTTTGACTCGATCGAGCGTGTTGAGCTCTAGCTTGTTCCTTAACTTTTAGACTAAGCGTTCGCAAATATTCGCGAAGAATGAAAAATGATAGTGTTAAGTATGAGTTGGATGCTAAACAAGGATTATTTGGAAATCTTAAGAGCTCATGTGTGTAATTTATTTGGAAATCTTAAGAGCTCATTGTTAATTTGTCGTTTACTTTTCTCCCATAAGATGCAAACCTGATTAATATACGTGCTACTTTTTGGAAATTAAACTAAAGATCAATAATTTTTATGTAGTATATAGCAAAAACTTAGATTAGTTCAAATTTATACTTGTATTTTTCAAAAAGACGTTTTTCCAATTCAAAAAAAATGATTGAAAAATGCAAAATATAATAAATATAAACTGTGGTTAATAAAAGTTTGTCTGTATCTTGCCGCTCACAACCGATATAACAGCCCTTCTAAAGAAAAACCATAGTAGAGAATAATAATGCGAACAGATAAAAGTTTGCTGCATCTTGCCGCTCACAACCGATGTGTAGCCTTCTAAAGGTCAAGGGTTACAATTGGCATAATGGTTAATATTAAGTATTGAATAAAAATCTCTTTTTGTTAAATTCAAATATGTCTTTGAACTTGGCTATTATATTTATAACTATGTGCATACGAAAAACCTGAGATTTTTTGAAACCTAAGGTCCGTGAGTCCGATACTAGTCTCTGTTTGGGTGTCAAAAGTCGTGGTCACTTAACCGCAAGTTGGATGTGCCGAGACAAAAATCGCTACATGGGATGATCTCGCCTTCAAACTCATTATTCTCGGGTGGAACGTGAAAACATAGATAAGTTGCAAAACAATTATCCAATGTTGAAATCAAATAGCACTACATCTTAAATATAATTGCCGGGAGTGAAAAGTTTACAAATTGCAAATATGAGTAGTGTTAAGCATCTTAACTAAATTAAACGGTGATTTCATTTTAAGCTAGGTTTGGGAATAAGTGAAAAGTCGGGGAGCATGAATTTATCCTTTTTGGGCATTCTCGAATCGAAATGCATCTTGTTCTATGATCCCTTAAAGTTATTAAATAACAAAAGTCAAAACGCTCTAGTTAGTTGATTAATATATAAACCAGCATTAATCTTGGCAAATGCCCCTTGGCCTTGCATTCCATTGCTTCCATACTGCTGCCACACTTGTTGTTCATGCATAAGTAGATTCTGCTTCCTCTCCATGTCAGCAATCTGCACATATGCAAGTGGTGGAACTGTGAGCGATGCTGCAAATGTTTACCTGATATTCTAACCCAGACACTCGAGCATAAGCATGTCAAACAATATCAGTGGTATGTGTTTAATTACACATACCTTTTACCTTTAAAAACAAGTTAAAATAACCAAAAACGGACTTAAAATGCCAAAAATATGCTTGTTTTGCTAATTGTGTTGTGCAGGAACGGATATCTAAGAAAAGGACGAAAAACGAAGCCAAAACGACAAAACCGGACACGGAATGGAAAAGCGTGGAAAAGACAAAGTCAAGACCAAGCCCAGGTGTCAAAAAGTCAACCCAAGTCAACCCCGACAAATCCAGAAGTCAACAAGTGAAGAAAAATAAGTTTAGGGACTTAAATTGCCAAATCCTAAACTTATTTAAAGAGGGAAAAGAAGAAAAAATTGTGAGGGTTCAAAACTGCCAAATGCCCAAAGACTTAACCACAAGGGTTAAGTCTGCCAAGCCTCGAAACTTACATCCCACAAGGACTTGTGGTGCAATTTCATATATAACCCTTGGGGGGTGTTTCTGCCAACACCCCAAACTTCTATAACCCACTTGGACTTAACATGCAAAATACCCTATAACCTTGAGGGGCCATTTTTGCCAAATGGGCAGACTTTCACTCTGTCTCTCTCAAACCCACTTTTCCCGCCATGACCAAAACCCAAAGCCCGTGATCACTTTCCCCCTCCCCAAAACACTCAATCTCCATGTTTACCCAGATAAAACCTTCACCTCCCCTCCACTAAACCCCTAATCCCATTTGGCAATCCCACACTTCTCAATGACTAACCCAACGGCTATGATGATTGTTTTTGAAGAATTGAAGGCTAGGATCAAAGGCTGCTTTCCCCCTCTCATAACAAACACAAGAAGCACAAACCTTGTGCTATAAAAGGGCAGAAGACAGAAGACACAAGAGAGTAGTTTTTAAGTTTTAGATAATTTGTAATTTTAAAGTTTTTTAAGCTCATTGTAATTTCATTTAAGTTTTTCTTCTGTTAAAATAGCCTTGTACTCTTTTAAAAGTTTTAATGAAAAAGCATTGTTAAGTTTATTCAAAAATCTGTCTTAAAAGTTTTTTTTGTTTTTAAAGAGATTAATGAAAAATTCAGTTTGCTTTTAATATTGTTCTAAGTTACTGACAATACTTCATTTTTATATCATATTATCTGGATTATATAACACTTGATACAAAGTGTTTAAGAAATAATTGAAAAATCCAAAAAGATAAAGTTAATGTTGGATTATAAGCTATGGATGAATGAGCAATTTGGGAAGGCTCATGGGTTTGCTTAGTTTTAGCTTATTTATAAGCTTTGGGTAGGACTTTAGAGCTTAATAGGTTTCAAAAATCCTGTTTTGAGCAAAGGATTAAGGGTACATTCCCTTTTAAATTTTGCTTAAAAGTTACTGTAGCAATTGGCGTTATTAGCTTTTTTTTTTTTTTGCTTATCTACTGTTTTTTGTCGTTTTGGGTGTTTATTTATGCTAAAGTCTGCCTTGTAGTTGATTTCCTTTCACTTACATTCAAATTGCTAAAAACTGTCTACTTTAGCTTATTCTGTCACTAGCTTATTATCCATTTTAAGTGCTTAATTGTTTAGCTTTTACCCTTTTTATTGTTTAATATTGCTTTATCTTTATTGCTTAATATTGCTTACTTAGTAGTAGTCTTTAAAATCTTAAGCTTAAACAGTTCTTGTGTGGTTTAAAAATCATTTTTTAAAATTAAGGGGGTGTTTGGGTTAAGTGTAAAAACGGGTCAAAACAAGATTTTCATGGGTTGTAGTCATAAGTTAGTTTTAGCTTAAGTATTTGAGCTTATTTAAGTTTGTTTTGCTAAAGTTTTTTAAGTCAAAACCTGATTTTCAAGTTTTTATAAGTGCTCTTGAAACTGTTGGTTTTAAAAATGAGATATAATGGCTTATTTGGTTAAGCCATTGTAATCTTGAGTTGTGGTGTCAAAAGTGTGTCATTTGTGTGTTAAAACAAGCTGTCAAAAGTTCTAGGGGTCACTTGACTTTTTGAGTCAAAACTACCAAAGTTTTAAGTGTCACTTTTCAAAGCAAAAAAGCCCTTTTTCAAGAACCAAATTCAGCATGTTTTAAATGTTTTTAGAAGCCTAGATTTTGAGCATAAGCTCACCTTAAGCCCTTTTTCATCTGTTTTCATTTGGTTTTTCATTTTAAGCTTATTTGACAGCTTAAAATAAGCTGTCAAATTAAGCCCTTGTTTGAGCTTAGTTTTCCCCTGGTGCTAAGGGGCCATTTTCAAGCCCTCCTATCTAGCTTTTTAGTAGACCTTTGTCCTAGATTTTGGCTTATATTAAGAGCCAATAAGCTCTTAGACAAGCCTCCTCAAATTCAGACCTTAAGAACCTCTTTTGATAGCTTATTTTTAAGCTTAAAGTAACCTCTTTGGCTGTTTTTGCTAGGCTTAGTGTAGACATTGCTCATTTTCATGCCAGCTTATTAAGCCTTACTCCATTGCTTATTTGTGCTCCTAGTTGCTTTTTAGGATGGAGTGATAAGCTGTGAGTGCTTATTTGCCCACTTTCTTTGCTTATTTTGTTAACAGTTAGGCCCTTTTTGCCTTTTAAGCTTAGTTTAAGTTTTCTGTCTTATAAGCCCTCTTTCAGCTTATTTAGTTGCCCCATTTTAGACTTTAGTGCTTATTTAGGATAGTTTAGACAATTCATTTAGCTTATTAGCCTAAGTTTTAGCTTAAGTGTCCCAAGTGTCCAAAGGACTTAGCTATTTTAAGCCCTTAAGCTCATTTAAGTTTCTGTCGAATTTAGAAGCTCTTTTTAAGCTTATTT